>CAEGAG010316838.1:0-66350 GCA_903067065.1 Brachyrhaphis terrabensis
AGGAGGACCTATGGGCATCAAGGCAGACACAGAAAGTACGTTCAGTCAAGTAGGATTTAAACCAGTCCAGAGCTATGTGGCCGACTCCCACCCACTGTTCCAAACGGGAAATTAAAATGCCATGATCAACTGTATCAAAAGCAGCTGATAAATCCAGTAGTACCAATATAACACTGTCTCCAGAGTCAGTTGCTAAAAATATATCATTAAAAACCTTTAGAAGAGCCGATTCTGTGCTATGAAATGGTTTAAAACCGGACTGAAAAACCTCTGAAATATTATGTTAATTTAGATAATCCAGTAGCTGGTTATGGACAACCTTCTCAAGAATTTTTGAGATGAAAGGCAGTTTAGAGATCGGTCTATAATTTGCTAAGACAGTAGGATCAAGAGTTGGCTTTTTAAGTAGGGGCTGCAAAACCGCATGTTTCAAAGATTTAGGAACAATACCTGAGGACAAGCTGCTATTTACCAAAGCGAGGATGGATGGACCTAGTGTGGAAAACGTCTTTAAATAATTTTGGTGGGATAGCATCGTCCGGGGAACCAGTTGGCCTTAAGTGATTTACTACTTCCTGCAATGTTTGCAAATTCACACATTCAAAGCTGTGAAAAACAGCAGAACAGGGGGCGAATACAGAGGGGTCGTTGGCAGGGGGGATGATTTGGGCCCTGATAGAAGCAACTTTTTCCACAAAGAAGTGTAAAAAGCTTTCACACAGAGTATCTGAAATCTCCATACGATTACCATGACAATCATCTACAAGCTTAATGGTTTTGAATAGGATAGCAGGATTGTGGCTGTTTGCTGAGATCAGTTTAGATAGATGTCTCCTTTGAGCATCTTTTACGATCCTCTGATAGTTGCGCCAGCATTCCTTCAGTATTTGGAGTGACACCTGTAATTTGTCCTTTTTCCGTTTGCGTTCCGCTCTGCGACAGTCTCTCCTGGCAGCCCGAGTGACCTCGTTTAGCCAGGGTTCACGCTTGGATTTTGGAAATCTAAATTTAAGTGGAGCCACCAAGTCCAGAGCCGCTTTACTTGTAGAAAGAAGCCAGTTGCTGAGTTCCTCAGTGTTGTTTCCCACAGCCTCTGGAGTGATGCAGTTTTGATTGAAGACAGAAGAAAACCAGCCAGCAGTAGTGGGGTTCAGAACGCGACAGAAACGACCTGCCGCTCGTGTTTTTGCTCTAATACGGGACAATGTTACTTCAAATAAAACAGGCATATGGTCTGAAAATAATGAATCACCGATCACTAAATTAGAAATCGGTAGGCCATAAGATAAAACTAGATCCAGAGTGTGTCCATGTTCATGAGTAGCACCAGTCACAGACTGCACAAGGTTAAACGAATCAATAACATTAAGAAATGACTGAGACATAGGTGAAGTAGGGCAACAAACATGAATATTAAAATCGCCAACAATAAGAACTCGGTCATATCGTGGCATAATATCAGCCAAGAAATCAGAAAATTCATTTGTAAAGTTTTTGTTGTATTTTGGTGGCCGGTAAACCACCGCACACAGCTTGAAGCTACCGAACGAGGCTGGAGGAAGCTGTTTACAAGCAAAACAACTTTTAAAAACAGTCACTATTCCTCCACCAGAGCCAGACATCCTTGGAGAGTTAAAATAGCTGCAGTTCTGCGGTACAAGTTCATTAAAGATGCTGGAGTCAGCCGAACCATTTGTCCATGATTCAGTTATAAATAAAACATCTAATCCATGTGGGGAGAAGAAATCCCTAATGACGAACGTTTTGTTAGCCAGCGACCTGGCATTTATCAAGCCGAACCTGGCAGAGATGGGCTGGTTTAAACCATCAGCTCTCGTCTGGTACTCCCGGTGGAGAGACCGCAGGTTACCGGGATTCCCCCCGCGACTGCGGCGCCAAGCAGCACATGGACCCCAGGGCTCGGATGGTCGGTCCCGGCATCCATCGGCGGGCAGCAGGCAGGCATCCACAGGATCCAAAGCACCAAAGGCGCCGGACAGGCGAGGCACTGGCTCGTACGTCCCGTTAAAGGCAGGGTGAGCGCGACGCAGGGCAGTGTTTGGCAATCATACACAGTCAGAGAGGTTACACTAGTAGCAAAACTGAAAGCGAATAGTAGACATAAACAAAACAGGAGGACGATCAGATGGCGAGCCATGAGCGCCGGCGCCATCTTGAAAAGACGTTCCCTGTCCAGGGAACTTGGTACCTCAAAGACACTGGTAATTGTGCCTTTCAGAGAAGTATTCTCTAGCAAAACCAGAGAGGGAGCCGATGAAGCCAAAGCTTTCGCTGTCAGTTCAGTGAAAGTTTTGTCTGCGAGGTCAGCCGCAGATAAATCTTTCCCAGCCGGGGTAGATTTTTCTGCAGCTGTACTCTCGCGCTCAATATGTGCCGTCGACTTTGAGCAAACTTTCCCAGCCGGGTCAGTTGCCCTGGTTCACCGCCGCAGTTTTATCACTGGGTTTGATTCTACAAAATGTCTGTATTTTTTTCAATATGTACCGTCGACTTTGAGCAAACTTTCCCAGCCTGGTAAGTTTGCCCAAAGACAGTACCTTGGTTCTCAGTACTGTCTTGTGAGGTCTCAGTCAGGTCTACGTCTGCGGTCCCACAGACATCCGTCGGTTGTTCGGAACAAACCTCCCCGGCCGAGTCAGTTTGTTCTTTGGTATCAGTTGAAACACCTTTCCAAAACAAATCGCTCTCATCATCCTGAGAGACCTGAGAGACACCTTTGTCCGAGTCCTTCCCAGAAAAGTAATAGTCCATTATCTTCTTCATACCCGTGGTGGCGGCGTATCCAAGGCCCCATCCAAGTGGGATTAACAAGGGAATGAGCGCGTGAGAAATACTAAACATTCTTACTCTGCACAAATCTGAATCTCCAAGAACCATCTTGATCCTGACTGATGCATTGAGATTCAAGCTTTAGAATGAGAAAAAAGTTACCGTAGAATAAATAAAGTATTACAAGAATTTTCTTGTAAAATATAATTTTCTTCTTGTAATGCTATTCCTCGTAAATGGCTCACATGGAAACCTGCCACTGTGCCTACAATAAAACAAACTGTAACCTTATTAGTACACAAAGGGAGATGAATATCCTTTAGCCAAGTGTCAGTTTTCTGAAAGAAACCGCAAGCAGAAAACATCAAGCAGTTGATCAGAAAGTAAATGAAAGAGACCTTTAATCGACCATCTGCGTCAAAAGAGCACAGCATGTTGCCTACATGACCCCTCTGCAAAGAGAAAGAGAAAAAAAGCAATAAAAATTTTGCTTTAGTGAATAGATTTCTATAACAGGTAAGAAAAGAGATAACCAAGGTTAAGAAGACCCAACATTTCTACAATAAAAATAGCATGTGAATACGACAACATATTATGACCATTGTAGACAGAAAATAAAGTAAATTTCTGCCAAAGAACTCTGAATTTTTTTAGATTAATTTCTGAAATTTTCTAGAAAAACCAAAGACGTTTCAGTCACAAATTTGTGAGAAAAACCTCAGAAATCTTGACTTTAATCTCAAAATTTTCTCGAATGAAACATACCTTTTTGAGCTCGAAATGTCAAAAAATTGAAAGAAACAAACTTTTCAGAAATTTTCTAGAAAAAAACAAAAAGTTAGAAATTTGTGACAAAAAGACTCAGAAATTTTGTAGAAAACCTCCAAACTAAAAATTTAGCGTGTTTGATAAATATTTTTGACTGAGCTCAATATTTAATTTTGAAAATAAATATTTAGTTTGAAAATTAAATTTTTAGTTTGAAAATGTAATGTTTAGCTTGGAAATTAAATGTTTAGTTTGGATCTAAATATTTAGTCAGCAACACAAATATTTAATTTCAAAGCTAAATTACTTCTAAAATATTTGAAGCTTTGACGTCTATAAATGCATGAGTAATATGGTGAAAATCAGATTTTAAAAAGATGATTGTATACATTTTTTCTATATAAAAAGGCTAAATAAACCTGTTGTTAATTTTTTGCAGTGTAACTTTACAAACATCACCTCGTAAGAATATGCAGCTTGATAATCGGTGCTTTTGATTTGTTTCTGCTGGTTTATGGTTAGAACAACCCGTCGTATTCCTGTCACTGCCAGCTACGCTTTGGGATTTAACTCAGCGCCATAAAATAATACAACAGGTCCCATTTTAAAGTGTTTTCACCGTTAGCCCAGATCAATCTGAAGCAGCCGGTGAAACGGGCAGAACTGATGATTTAAACCGACATATCGAGCCACATTTTGACCGAAAATAAGTCGGGATTCAGCCCGTCTTTGAACATTCAGCTGCTGACCTTGGACGTCACCGACTCCACGTCTCTCGTTCATCCTCTCCTCTCCTCTCCTCTCCCTCGCTCTCATCTCATGTCCCCTTTCCAGTAATTGCATGTCAAATCAATGTTCCCCTGTGCAGCCAAGCGGAAAAACTTTACTGCCACATTCGGCTCCTGCTCCCTTGATATTTTCCACTTCTTTTTTACTTTTTATGTGTCTCTATATTTCTCTCCTTTCGTGTCTTGTTTTCTGTCCCCACACGCCTATCTCTCTCTCTCTTGCCTTTCTGGACTCTGGGTTTCTTTCGCCGTGCTGCCTCAGCAGTTCTGTCGGCTCCGTCCCCTCCCGGAGGAACCGACGCCTCGCCCTCCTCCATCTATTTCAGCCGCTCCGTCTCCTTGTGTGTTTGTCCTTCCCTGCGCTAATGTTCCCCCATAAATCTTACTGTCTGTCTTAATGAGTTTCTTCGCAGCAAATGAGATGCTTTGCAGCCAACATGGCAGTTTAGTGAGGAAATGAATTAGTACTCTGTTATCTGTATGTTCTGCATTGTGCAAATATTTCTGCCTTGAATTCGTGATTTTATACAGAAAGTATCCCATCCCCTCACTTTTTCCACAATGCAAACCTATTTTAATACACCAAACAATCAGTAGCATGTTTTCAGATGTTTGTGTAAATGTATAAGATAAAATAGTGCATGGACATACAAAAATATGAAGTATTAACTGCTTTTTATTTGTACATTGAAGTTTAATATATTTAAATGCATGATTATTGTCTTTTTATGTGTCATTTTTTTTTAAACAAATGCACTTTTACGAATATTTTTACTACCCCTTTCTTTTTCTTACTTTTGCTTTAGTAATTTTGATATGAAGTATTGCTACTGTTAATTCAATTCAATTTAAAAATATTTGATTAATCCCAAAGGGAAATCAAATTAAATTACTTGATTAAAATTTCTTTATACTCCACTCACTGTAATCTCACAATTTTATTTTATTTATTTCTTTAACCAAATATTCACCTCACACACACATTCAGTTTTTGCTAAAGTTTAAGTTTTTACACAATAAAATAAATTTGTTTTGAACAATGTTTATTTTGTAACTTTTAAAAGTAAATTTTTAAATTTTGTTATATAAAATACCATGTCCATATATTTTGATCTGTCTGATTATGTATTTTTTAAATATTAAATGATTGATGTTTTGACCAGTTATTCAGCACTTGAGTAGACTTTTTAGCTTTGTCTTTTTCACTTTTAATTAGGTAAAAATATGTTGAAGTATTGCTACTGTTATTTGAGTATAATAAATGACTGCTACTTACTTATTATACCAAAACAACATGAGCTTCAGAGAAAGATGAAAAAGATTAACCCTAAAACCTCATGTGACCCACCCAACCAGGGCCGGTCAGTGCCTTTTTGGGGCCCTAAACAGCTTTTTTTGGGGGGGGTTATACCAACATGTCAACACCAGATGATTTATAATTCCTAAGCTATTCTATGACTGTAACACACCTAGCATCATTTGTAATTAGCATACATTATACCAGTGCTACTATGACTATTAATTTTAACATTACAGGAGTAACGAAGTAAAAAAATTATTTGGATTTTGAAATTTAGAGTGGTATTTAAGTGTGCCATTTTATTTTAACTATTTGAAACATTAGATTTAATTTATTTCCCCGAACAATGGCAGCAGCCATCAACAGGAAGAGATTAATCATTATTATCTACAAAAACAACACAAAAGTTGTTTTACCATAAGAATAAAATAAGAGGCCACTGCCAAATGATCAGTTCTCTGATTTTACTCTTTATAGGTATATGTTTGAGTAAAATGAACTACTACTGACTTTTATTCTATGAACTACTGACATGTCAAAAATGTTGTTTTTATTTGCAGAAAATGACAAATGGTCAACGATAAAGATGCAGAGCTTCCAGACCTCAAATAATGCAAATAAAACAAGTTCATATTCATTTAGAAACAACAATATAAATATTTTAACTCAGGAAGAGTTCAGAAATCAATATTTGGTGGAATAACCACGAAGTTTTCAATGGGACTCAGTGCAGTGGACTCCTCGTTTTTACCAGAGCTGCACTTTTCTATCCTATCATGGTAGTTTGGTGCTCTTGGGGGCCCCCTGGTGGCGTGGGGGACCCTAAACAGCTGCTTAGCTTGCATTGCTTTGGGACGGCCCTCCATCCAACAGTTGAAAATAGGACTCCTTGTATGCAAAATGTATAAAACTGATTTTACAGGCTTTTGTGAATAAAACAAATGCACAAAATATCTTTGAATAAATCTATAACAGCAGAAAATGTGGGAAAAAGCGTTGTGGTCGGCTGGTGTGTTCAGCCTCAGCGCTGTTTGCTCTCAGAGCCATTAGTAGACAGGTCTGTGGTCATGAGTGGCAGGTATGAATACTGATGGAAGAAAAAGAAGGGAGATCTCATTTATTATCAATGAGAGGTGCTGAGATTGCTTTGAAGATGACTTCATGGGGGATAATGGTTGCTCTGCATTACAAGCTAGACCACTTCCATGTGTTGTTTTCTATTATCTGAGTTAGTAGGTCATCACATCTATCTTCTACTTATAAGCAACACATGTTTTTTTTTCCCTTCCAGATAATGAACACCCGGGTCTCCTCACCCAACACTTGAATGTGTTAAAAAACTGGAATTAAAATTCATAAAAAGTACTTAAGGATTCACCGTGTTGGGGGGTGGGTGGCATGTGGTATCGGCAGCGGCGGCGGAGCTCTGGGTGGGATTGATGTGGAGAGATGAAAGAAATGCAAAGAGTTCAAAGTGTGGAAAAAAAGCAAAGCATGAAATGTTTAGCAGGAAACAGGGAGAAGAAGAGGGGGAGAAACAAAGAAAACAAGGAGGTGACGAGTACTTGCAGGTAAACAGACTCCCAACAGGAGCTCCTGGGAAATTATTGAACGGCTGCTACATAATTATTGTTATCTAATTGTCCTTTAAAGAGCAAACCGATCACAGGAGCTGAGATGAAAACAGGCAACGCCACATTAGGATAAAAAAACACGCCAAAAGTCACATGCTAACGTTTCCTCACCAGAGTTTTGCTTCATGTTCATTTCAAACAGCTTTCCTACAAGCGCAGAAATCCTCACCAGGAACGCATTGGATTCCACTTGTTCAGTAATTGATTTTTCTCATCTCCCCGGCTTTGAAGACTGCGGCAGTCACCTGCTCAGAAAATCAATTAATCTGGGAACTGGGCTGACCATCTGCAGCTCCAGCTGCTTGACATCAAGCAGCAGAAGAGGAAGGACCGTCAAAAACAGAGAGCAGGAGCCACGTTTTCGTTACAAATGTTCGTCAATATTCTGCTGATGGTGGATGTTGTGTTTCCATTAAATAAGAAATTAATTAAAATCATATGTGAAGGAGTCATAAAACATCAAGGCACTAACGAATGTAAACAGTTACAGGAGATATAATCATATTTCAGGATCAAAGAGGAGCAATAAATCAACTAATCGCATGATAAATTAAAATGAGCTCAATATTTTTCATTTGCATGATTTTTTTTTTATTTTTCTCTTTTCTCTCTTTCTACCAAAAACTGGATGATAAAAGTCTGCAGTTTGGTGCTTTAGCCTAAACTAGCCTCTTTTTAAGTGACAATTTTGTTTACAGAGACTTTATAATTAATTTTATTTGTCATTTCTGTTGTTTTTGTTTCTTGTTTTTGTTAAAATTTTAATTTTATTCATATTTGAGAATGTGTTTTTGCATTATTATGCCATTAGCATTACTTGAAAATGGTCTAATAACAATATTGTCTAATAACAATAAAAAATTCTGGGACAGTTTATCTTGACAGGAATAACAAAGAACAGAGAGAGAAATGATCAATCTCATCCATTGATCATAACAGATAAGGGTCAATTATGACTCCAGTGTAGCAGCTTTTTGACCAAACAGTCGACAGATGTGGTGGATTAGCAGTGGTTGATGGTGTCAGCCATGACATGCTGCTGCTGCCAGGAAGTTGAGCCGTTGTCATGACAACCATTGGACTGTCATAAAACCACAGTTTTCAGTCAGAGGCTTATTCAGAAGACAAAATTGACTTACAAGTAACTTTTCAGCAAAATATAGGAGCTTATTTTAAGTAAATAATCCTTAATATTGATTTAAAAAATACAAGTTCAACTGGCTGATTATTTCACTTGCAGCATGGGAGAAATGTCTTGTTATGAGTGAAATAATCTCAGTAGAAATAGTTCATTTTTTATCAATATTAATAAATTATTCACTTACAACGAGCTCCTGTACCTTGCTGAAAAGTTACTTGCAAGTTAGTTTTGTAAAATGCACCGAGATACAGCTCTGGAAAAAATTAAGAGATCATTTAAGATGATCAGTTTCTCTGATTTTACTTTTTATAGGTAAATGTTTGAGTAAAATGAACTTTGTTCTTTTATTCTATGAACTACTGACAACATATCTTTGAAATTGGAAGCAAAAACTTAGTTTTTAATAGCAGAAAATGAGAAATGGTCAAAATAATG
This sequence comes from Brachyrhaphis terrabensis, assembly GCA_903067065.1. Taxonomy (NCBI): domain Eukaryota; kingdom Metazoa; phylum Chordata; class Actinopteri; order Cyprinodontiformes; family Poeciliidae; genus Brachyrhaphis; species Brachyrhaphis terrabensis. The sequence goes on from CAEGAG010316838.1 coordinate 8,857, forward strand.
ATAAAGATGCAGTGCTTTCAGACCTCAAATAATGCAAAGAAAACAAGTTGATATTCATTTAGAAACAACAATGTTAATGTTTTAACTCAGGAAGAGTTCAGAAATAAACATTTGGTGGAATAACCAGGAGGTTTTCAATGGGGTTCAGTGCAGTGGGCTCTACATTTTTTCCAGAGCTGTATTTTCACTAGAAACTGGATCAAAATACTTGGTAGGACTTTGTGTAATATTTTTTTTCAGCTGGGTTTTCTTGTCTCTGTCTCCGTTTGTTTTCCCTGACTCCAGCCCGTATCTGTCTGCAGGTCACTCGTCCCGATGTGTTTACCTCTGGTCGAACGTCGGCTTGTTTCTGCGTGCCACGCTGAACGACGGCACACTTAGGTTTGTTTAACGACACGCGTTGCCATGGAAACTGCCTCCTGCTCCACACAGAGCCAAGAGAGAGAAGAAGGAGGGAGCGGCCGCCAGTTTGTCGTGTCAGTGTGGGTCTGTGTGGGTCAGGTAATGCGTGCTAAACACAACATAAAAACCAATATGCTTTATGTTTCCAGTAGTTCTGCTGCTGCTGCTGTGTCTAATTTATTAACTTCTCCTTTTTCGTTACCTGAGGCTACAGTCCGTATCGATGGGACTCATGCCGATGGGTGTGTATCGAGAACCAGAGTGAAACGACTGTGCAGCAAAGGGCCGAATGTATAATGCATGACTTTCATTCCTTCAGCAAGAGAAGCATTTAGATACAGTTGAATTTAACGGCCTGATTTAACAGCAGAACGTTGCCTTTAGCTGTGAAGTTCTGTAATTATTGTCTGAAAACAGACAAGCCTAATTTGAGTTTAAATTTTACACTTGAGTAAAGGAAAATAGCCCCCAGCTTGGATCCTAAAGCTGAAGAACATAGCGTGAAGAACCATGAAGCTAAGATTTAATTACCTCTACTTTTATTTGGCATGATATCAGCATTAATCAGGCGGCTGCACAGCCAGATTTTCTGTTTTTCTGATTATTACATGCAAGAAATCAAACTAAATTAAAAAAAGCAGCATGCCGTCCACGATCATCCCTCGTCTGATTAATAGTTTTGTTTTTTAAGTTAAAAATGTGCCAGCTCAGGCTTCTGCGAGCCGCCCAGTTTTCATTAGTATCTGAATGCATGTTGACTCGCAGCCAGAGGCTCTTTTGCTGCTTCATTATGCCATCTGCGTTTGTTCTGCTGTCCCACACTCCTCTGCCTCCAGCCAGCAGTGCTGCTTCAGCTCTAACAGACCGCTGTCTGTAGAAATCCATCCCAGAGTATCTGTTTACCTTGCACAAACAGCATCCCTGCAGTGGCTCTGCACACAACATGACAACTCTCCATGCTTCATCACTCTTCCTGGCTGTCGCTGTGGACTCTGCTCGTCGCCACGCCCGCGCGTGTGTCAGCCGGAGCCGAAAACGCTCCTAAACGGCAGCAGCACAGTTGATCTCATGTTGACAGATCAGGGAAATCTGTTGCATGAACCAAAGGTTTGATTTTGACCATTTCATCTCCAAAGATTTGTGGGGTTTTTTTGCTGCATACTTTAGCTAATAGCGATGGGCGTTTATTATATGGTTTCACTGCAAAAACATAAAATCTTGCCAAGTATTTTTTGTTTAGTTTACAGTGCAAATACATTTGTAGATTTAAAATAAGATTAAAAAAAAAACTTACAAGTAACTTTTCATCAAGATACATGAGCTTGTTTTAAATCAATGAGTTCAAAAAAATAAACTATTTCTACTGAGATTATTTCACTCCATAATAAGACGTTTTTCCCAAAAGTGAAATAATCTGCGAATGAAACTGCAACTTTTCCATCAATATTAAAGAATTACAGACTTTAAACAACCTTATATATCTTCTGAAAGGTTACTTCTAAGTTAGTTTTGTATTATTTCAAGTAAACAAAGATATTTGCATTAGAATTTAGGCAAAAATATTTGGTAATAAATCTAATTTTAGTTGTGTAGCACATTTCAGCAACAAGGCAGTTCATTAAAACACTACATTTTTGCAAGTCTTTACACGTCAAAATGTGGGTTGCTGTTTCATTAATTATGTTTCAGAAGAAACTCTAAACGAGTGGGTTTTTAGTTTAGATTTAAAGCAACTCAACGTTTCGGCTGTTTTGCAATTTTACTACAACTTGCTCCAGATTTGTGGTGCGTAGAAGCTGAATGCTGAGTAAAGATGTTGGTAATATTTTGTGTTTTTTATTTATTGTGAATGTTGATTTTACTTAATACCATCAGGTTTGATAGTTTTACTTTTATGTCCTCTGTTTGATGAAATCATCAATAAATACAAAGGTGCAGTATCTCTGATTTAGTGACATAAATCACACTTCTTTATGTGACTGGCGTCCTCAAGAATTACAAATGGGAACGTTTTTCAAGAGCATTATTTGTATTTGTGGGGCTGTAATTGTTGTGACACACAGTCACAGTCATACAGTTACCTAAAAAAGATGTAATAAATCATTCTTACTGTCACTTTTATCGTTTCACGCAGAATGTTGTGATAAAACTTTAAGTCCATGTCGTCCATCGCTAGTGACATGGCACACAGACAAACAAAAAAGATGAATAACATTTTTAGTTTCTGGATATTAAAGACGTTTAAAGAGGCAGATTGTTGCTAGAGATGACTCTTTCAGGGATTGTTTGTCTTATCTTAGATAAGGTTGCTGATGTTGAACCTCCTCTAGATTCATAATCAGCCTCCATGCACCATTTTTCTCCTTGGCCTTCACCTACAAGATTAGTGGGCCCTCCCAGAGCTTTTGGATTTTAATTCCCCCTTTCTATACGAAGCATTCATATTAATTATTTTGAAGGTCGAGCTGTAAGACTAAAAAGGACCTTAAAAAATGAGTTTGGCCTTTTTCTTTCCTAGTTTCATTTGCATGTTTCTGTTCCCTTTTCAGCTCATTAGCCTGCCTTTCCTTGGACTCTTCCTGTGTTTCTCACTCTTTGGCACCAGACGCAGCCAAGTCCAGCATGCAACAGAGCCCCAGCTGAGGCTTTGGGGCTCCACAGATACTAAAAGTGTTGCTCTGCAGAACCGTGAGTGCCGAGCGTTTTTCATGCTCTGTTAAGATGAAGATCTATTTAGGGTTGGGGGATGTGTCACCGGGTCGCCAAGCAGGAACGTTTATGTGGCAAAGCACAGCCGGATGAGCTTACTCAAAGGCAGACTGAGGTCTCTGTTGGGGAGGCTGTAACCGTGGCAACAACCCATCCATCCTTCTGGCTCTGAGGCTCTGTCTACTTTTGCTCCGTTCGATGCTCTCATGCTATCGTAATCACAGTGAAGCATCATTATTCTAATTATCACTATCATTGTCGCTGAATGACTGCTTCATGCAGCAATTAGGAGCACGGATAATGGGATAACGAGCTTATATCTGCATTTAAAACAATAAAAGGAGATGAACATTAAGCCAAAAGAATGGTTTTACATCATTTTCAACCCAAAATCCAGCTTAATTTGATTTATTTTGTTATGAGAGATTATAGCATGAGGATGTTTTGATCTTGTTTTGTTTGTGTCCATGAAGATATCTGACAAGATGGCTTTAATGATTTAAAAAGCTTGTAAAGCTGTTGGTTATTGAAATGAATGATTTGTTTATGTAACATGTAGTAATGTCTGCAGTTTTCTGCTTAAGAGGAAAACACGTCATGTGAAGTGGGACTCTCCATAACAATGCCTTGCGTATGATTCATACCGCATGTCTTTTACGCATCTTACATTACAAGCACAGCAACAAGATCTCAGCTTGATTTTATGTTAGACCGACACAAAGTAGCGAATAACAGTTCAGTGGAAGGAAAATGAAGATTTTTATGAATAAAAACTGAAAAGTTTGCTCTGATACCCTAACATATAAGAAAAATAACACAACGAATTGCCTTCAAAAGGCATGATGATAAAGGCATGATGATCAGGGAACGCACCATGTTGGTCAAGAAAGCTAACATGTAGCATCACTGTGAACAACACAACACACACACCATGAAACATGGCTGTGCTAGCGTCACTTTGTGGAGATGTTTTACTTCTCCATTAACAGCAAAAGCTGGAGTTTATAGAAATTGCATGGAGATAAAGTCAGGGATGTTCCCTGAACATTAGGACTCTAAACACCACTGGCGGGTGATCCATAGGGGGCGCTGGAGCGCCGCCCTCACAGATGTAGAAGAAGGAAGAAAAAACTAAAAACGATCAGTAGTGAGTTTCCACCGACAGACTCAGTGCTCTTCTTGAAGCTAAATAACCAATTGCGTTGTTAGGTAAAATAATAAACATTTGGTCACTCAGAATTACTGAATTTAACGTCTTTGGGGCGCCCGGAGTTTCGTCCCTGACATAGAGGATACCAAAGTTTCTCGTTGCCATGGTGATAACGTTGCTAATGGCGACGGCAGTCGAGGGGAGACCGAAGAATTCCGACAACACGGAGGATTTTCCAGATGGCCGGTAAGCTACAGCTTCTGTTCCTCAGTACGTTTTATTAGTTTTAGCAGCTATATTGCTCTGCTCTTTTTTTTATTACATTTCCATCCGCTGCTTCCATTTGTTCTTTCGTTAAAATCAGTTATCAAGGTATGAAGGTGGTTTATTTGACGCTTTTATGCTGTGGTTAGCATGATGCTAATGGTGTTGCTAAGACTTCTTATTTAAATTGTTAATAATGCTGCTGTTGCCTTTTTTTTTTAGTTTATGCTGATATAATGTTAATGTTTGGTTTATGTCAGTGTTTTCAAATGGCTGACTCTGAACATTCAAAACATTTCAGCTACACTGGAAATATTTACATCAAAACACTCATAAGTAAGAATGGCCCATTCAAAGTCCTGACCTAAATGTATCTGTGGTGAGCCTCTGACTGAGCTTCAGCTGTTTTCCACAAAAGAATGAGTAAAATTTTCAGTCTGTACGTGTGTAGTTTTAAAAAAGATTAATTCATAGAGATAGAATACAAAATAGATTAGATTTGGCAATAAAGAATTCAGAAAATTAAAGGTAACATTTTTCTTTCACTTTACAACTGTAAACTTCTTTGTGCCACAAAATGGCAATAAAAGAAAATGCATTTAAATTAGTTGTTTTCAAACTCAGGGCCAGGGGGCTAAATCTGGTCCATCAGAAGTTTTTATGTGGCCCTCTAGACTCTAGATAGCTACATAAATAAATTCTTCAGAATAAAAGTTGTGTGCATACCACTTTATCAATCAAATCAAAGCTGTTTTTAGCTATAAACTGCCAAATTACATCAATGTGACAATATTATTTAACTCATTAAATGCAGAGCCAGGTTTTTATTCATAGTTTTGACTGTTTGCTAATGGGTAGTTTTATCAGTAAGTTCTGACACAACTGGCCTTTGGAGGACATTCATGATCTTTAATTGGCCCAAAGTGAAAATGAGTTCGACACCCTGTTGTAACGGCCCAAAATGTAAAAAGTTGAAGGGATGTGAATACTTTTGCAAAGCAGTCAGTGTTAGCTCAGAGGAGGAGAGTGCTTACCTGGAACATCACCCTGTATTGCTCCTCAGGCTTTTGAACCACACACATGTTGCACCCCATGGCGACGGCTGGCAGGGAATGATGGTCCCTGCTGGTCCTCCAACCGAAGTTTGGTTCTTAAGGCAGTATTCTTTGTCTGTGGCAGTGGGTGAGCCCCACCCTCATTCGCAGGGGGTTGTGGTGTGTAACACCAGTCCTTTTCAGACTGACACGCAACTCATCCACGGCAGGAAAGGGCACAGTTTAATTGGCTGCGTCACTGTTCCGCTGTCTTTTGGTGTGGAAATTATTTTATTTGCTGATATTTTCCATTGAAGTTTGTGTGCTTATTGGCGGATCTCTCTTCACACTCTAATTGTCCTGCAGGTTTGTGCTTCATTAATCAATCAGGCACCAGTTTCAGACATGTCAGTGCTTCTCCCAGACAAACGCGACGGTGCAGAACTCCTGCTGTAGCCAGCTACTCTGGGTCATAGAGGTCTAGAGCTGCAGCATCGAGTAGTTACTCCCAGAAGACGCCCGCTGTAGCTGAACTCCCCCACTCTCACAGTGCTACACGTTCAAACAATGAGACCATCTAACAACTTGCAGAGGCTGCCTCTTACTCCTCAGTCCCACATTGTCCTACCCTCCTGCTTTGCTCTCCAGGTTTGCTGAGATAACGGGTCTTTGCTTAAAGCCGAGTCAGCACTCTGTCTTGCTCTGGTCATCTACTTAAGTATCAGCATATGGTTAGAGGTATTTCTTAATGCAACTCCACTGAAACTCCTTGAGGGCATGAGTGGGATTGAAAGCTTTGTGTCAGGTTGTGCCCATGACACCATTAGCCAGAAGCTGCAAGCCCTTCCTGTGCACTGAAGATAAGGTAACCTGCGACACACCATCCTTTGAGCTACAAGCTGTTCTACTTACTAACACCCACCACTATTTATTCAAAGCAATACAAAGCATATTAACTGCACCTACACTGGATCTCAGCAATATTCGGATCGTTCCCTTCCATTAGTCCTCGGACGTAGCTCACTCAGCACTTAAACTGCTTCAGGGTGAGACTAGTGATGGATTATGTTTAGATTAGTGACCTCTTGAGCAGTAATCAGACAAGACTTCTAGATGTTGAGAGAAAATCAATAAAAAACAGCTCATGGATCAGTTCGACTTGCTGGCATATTGAGGAAAGGGTTTTTTCCCCTTGAAATTCTGCAAACATGTTCCTCAATATTGTTAGCTGCCCTAAAGACCTAACTTTTCACAGTTTTCAGGGACCTGATCTCAATCTTAATGCAAGTTCCTCCTGTCTCCTTCTTGTGAGTCTCATCGTCTGGGTTAAACCTTCATCTTTTCTTTTAATCCTTGAGCGAAGATCGTCTTGTCTAAAAGGTCCATCGACAGGGTCGCACAAGCTAATCCTCAGTCAAGGCTCCACAGCACCTGTTTCCTTTTTGCGTAAAGCCTGTAATCCCCCAAACTCCGACTCCTCTCACCAACCACACACTGAGACGAAAGCTATCTCTGTCCAATTAGAAGCATGACAACTCGGCCAAAACAACCTCAAACTCTGGAGAGCGAGGCGCCAGACGCGCTCAGCAGGCAAGTGTGCTCCAACTGTCACCCTTCTCCATTTTCTCCTGCTTCAAATCTATCTACATGTGTCAGCCCTACATGACTGTCAGGATGATGCTCTGCCTCTCATCTCCTTCAGGATGACAAACATGACATGACAGGGTAAATATTGCCTTCGTACATTTAAAAAAAAGAGTCCTCCGCTGGGGAAAAAAAAAAATGCACGTGGAAATGTCAGTCCATCATGAACAAACAATCCAGCATGTCCAGATATCCCTCCCCTTTTTTTCTGGTCTGGCCGATTGTCGTATCCTCGTCAAAGTGTAATTTTATAGTAAATAAACAAAGTGAAAGCGCTGAGAACATTCCAGGTGGTTGGAGTGGTGAGCAGTGCCTGTCTCAGGTCAGTGATAAATGCCCATCAAGACGTCAAGATGAGAGGAAGCTCTAAGGGCTGATTGGAGGAGACTTCTTGCCTTCTCCCTCCGGGGACGCCGGTAAACGCACTCCCCCTCTGCAGCAGGGGGGAGGCACAAAAGGCACTTGTTTCCCAGCGGCGATGGATGATGCAGATCTGCACGCAGAACTACCACAACTAAACCCAAATCTTCAGGATCCTGCACCTAACAACTCCCGTTTTCTGTCTCTTTCCCCCTCCACACCCTCCGTTTCTCCTGATTCAGGGCTGGGCTGCTGCAATCTCTTCCAGTCCCCCCTATAATTTTTACCCACACCTCATTTGCTCGCCTCTCGCCCCTCCTCACTCTAGTCTGCCTCCGTCTCTACTCGTCTGCAGACGAGGGAGAGAGCAAGCACTGGAAAGTCTGTGTGCTCGGTCTGTGCAGGACGGAGCGAGATAACGAGCAGAGCTGCATGAAAGTGAATGAAATATGAAGGTTTGCATGTGCTGCAACATCAAGACCCAAACAAACAGGGTTCAGCCACTCGTTTCATGGCATTTAGGAAATTCGGAGTCCGCTTGTGTTTTTCATAGATATCTTAAAAGGGGGAAAAAAGATGATTTCTCTTCTTCAAGCAGTAAAGATGCAGGTAGAGAGCTTGAGACTGCTTCTGCATTCAGATGAGGCTTTGCGCTGACACAAAGAAAAAGCAAAATGGGAGCAAATAGAAAGGAAAAAAGAAGTGAATTACAGGTGTGACAGGATAAATTGAAAAATGTGGAGGAGAGGGAATGCAAATGAGTGAGTGGGAGAGCAGTGGCGAAGCGGAGATGAAGTGAAACAATGGTTCCCTGCAGTAATCAAAATGACCTGCTGAAGGCGGGGGTAAAACAGACACATGGAGATATTCCAGTCTGGGAGATACTTATGAGTTAAAAGTCTCCTTTATTTGATGTGCAGTTCCACATCCAGTGATTTACCATTCAAGGCTTTTTGCTGCAGAGGCTTTTGCCAAACGCCACCAGGCTGAAGAAAGAAGCCAGTCCATAAGGGAGAGACGAGAATTTCATTAAAGATGCTCTCTCTGCAACCTTAGAGAGTCATTTATCAGCTTGCCCCAAATAAAGAGCCACATATCCTTGTGTGCCTTTTTCTGCTTTTTGTGTGTTTATCTTTTTCTCTTTCTCTCTCACTCTCTCGCTCTCAGACACACATCCAATCTCCCCCCCTGTGGGATAATGTCCATGATCCAGGCTGAAACAGGATTTCATGGTGGCTGTGTGTGGCTCAACAGGCTTACAAGTATTCCTGCCACAACCCTTTTTTTGTCGCTTAAAGCCGGCCAAATTACATTGCATGGTGATCAGAAATAGAAACAATGCCAATATTGGTATTTACAGATCTATAAGCATTTACAATTTTGCTGCTAAATGTGTGTACAGATGTACAATAAAACCATCAATTTATTGTCTCTACCCGCTTATCCTTGCAAGGTCACAAAGGGTCTGGTGCCTGTCTCTGGCCCATTAACCAATGGGCCCATTAGCCAATGGGCCAGAGGCGTAGAACATCGTGGGCGGGTCTCCTGTACAAACAGCCAAGCATGCACACACTGCACACACATGCATGCACACCCCAACTGTCCGTCAACTCTGCCAGAGTTGACAAAATGCCAAACTACCTCAATTTATTTGATGTTATTCTGAATGAGGCCATATTGTAGCTCATCAGGTCCATGAAATCTTTACAGTTTACTAAAATTAACCATTTAGTTCACAAAATTTCATCAAAGTTTTGTAAAATGTCAGTTATGGTGTTGACACATCATGGTTGTGACGAACAACTTAGGAATACAACAGAAGAAAAAACTAAAAATTAACATAAGCTAACTAGAGCTGCTTAGCTCTCTTAGCAAAGGAAGAGAAAGGAAAAGGTCATGGGGATTTGGGTTTAGGGATTTGGCGACACGGATGGTTTGGTGAACTTGTTAGCATGTTATTTATGCTATAGTTATCTGAATAACTCTTAATATGTTATGTTAACATACCAGGCACGTTCTCAGTTCGTTGTTCATGTGTCATGTAACGTTAGCATACCGTACAGTTATTCAGCCTGTTGTTGCCTCTATTCTATTTTTATTGCCTTTCAAGATGACATGTCTGTTCTTGGTGTTAGATTTTATCAAATAAATTTCCCTCAAAAAATGCGACTTATACTCCGGTGCGACTTATATATGGATTTTTCTTCTTTGTTATGCATTTTATGACTGGTGCGACTTATACTCCGGAGCGACTTATAGTCCGGAAAATACGGCAGCTAAATGAAGCCCAAAAAAGCCACCTGTTAAGAGTTGCTTTCAAACCATAATAAATGGAACATTGACCAACATATCTGATGTGAATTGATGATTTTGATGATCGATATACATCAAAATGTAATGTTTGTCACTGGTTTCTCTGTTGTCCCGTTTTATTTTAGTATTTTTATGATGCAAAGCACTTTGAACTGCCTTGCTGATGAAATGTGCTGCACAAATTAACTTGATTTATGGATCGATTTCCATCTGTGATCAGAAGTCTTATGTTGACTACAATCTGAAACCAAAGACCAGAACCAGTAGATCAGTCCAGGATCTGGTTCTGGTCATTAAAGGACTCTTACAGCAGACAGGAAGACGTGTTCCTCAAACGAAGCAGCTGATGGCTTCATGTTAGCGGCCCGTCTGTTGGGTCTGTTCACATGAAGGCAAACCTTTACCATGTCAGTCAGATGCTCACTAAAGGGAAAGGGCCGACCCTCCATCTCTGTTTTTATAAACCTGAGAACTCAGGAGTCTCCTGGATTCACCTCTAAGCTCCTGATGAAAAGCACATGAATGAGGTCCTTACACCCTCCATCCCCCCTTCGGTCCCTGAGACATTGAGCCACAGAGTCAGGAGCTCCACTGAAAGTGAACAGCTGAGGTTTTCCGCTAGTGGGGGGTGGGGGGAGGGTTTTCCTCCTGCAGAGGAGAGAGGCTGATGCTGTTGTTCAGTCTCTGGGAGCGTAGCGAGTGAGGAGGCATCTCTCAGCCTTCAGCTGCTGATCTGTTCACCGCCTGGAGTTAGACCTGGACACCCCTGAGGTAGGACACACCCTGCTTTCAGTAGCACTCACACCTGCTGTGTGTTTGTAGAAGGATGAGGTACTGAGGAGCTTCCTGCTGGTTCTCAGCAACACCTTTATGATGTTTCTGTGCTTTTATTTCTGAGTGAGTCAGGACCGGAGAGAGACGCTTTAATTAGTTTTGTTTGCACAGAATCAGAACAATCAGCAGGTAAATTTCCTCCCTGGAGCTGGACCAGCAAACATTTATCATTAATGATACAACACATTATCAGAACTATTCAAAAATCCAAGCCATCTGCAACTTTGACAGCTTGAAGGACTTCCTGTCCTGCACTTTCAGTTTTAGTGACTGATTTCAGGTGAGAGTTCAGAAACAGAGCTGAAGCCAGATCCAACAGAGAGGCGTGCTTCTGTTCTGGATGTTCTCCGAAAGATGAAGACATAATTCATATGAGCTAGTTTGACTGGTGGGAAATGCTGAAACTATTTAATGCAGAGCAAAGTAAACAAGCAGCAGGAAAATTTGTTTCCAATTTATTTCCTTGTGCCAAGTTGTAAAGAAAGTCCATGGTCTCTGTGATGAATGAGTCCGTGGGGGATGGAGAGGCACAGAGAGGTGGGGAGAGGGGCCTCGTCTGGGCAGGATTTGCTGTCGAAGCAGAACCCCCGACCACCACGCATATTTGTGGCACGGACTGAACTTTTAAGAGGGGGCTCTGAATGCGTCGGTGCTGGCGGAGAAAAGCAATCCTCCGTCTGATGGAGGGCAAATCACTTCATGGTGACAGGGAAAAGGTGAGAGCTGGACAAATATTTACACTGGCTGCACCGCTCCATTCACCCTCCTTTTATAGGAACATGATCCTTCAGAACCCCTGCATTTAGTCCTGAAATGGGTTTGTCAAAGAAATCTGTTTCTGTGGTTCTGAAAGGAAATCCAACTGCTAGGCAGAACAAAAGTCAAGTCTTTACTTTCTAACGTTATCTGAAGGTTGAGCTTGACGCAACCTTTGGATTTTGACTTCTGAGTCAGAAAGATTTGTTCCTCTTCCGTTCACTACGTCACCTGGTCGGCTGGATTTCATGGTTTGACCCTGAAAAGGTGCTGTCCTCTGAGACAAGATTTGCTTCAAGCCAGAGGTGACAGTTTAAAAGTGATATAAATATGGCGGACTTATTAAAACGGTCAACACAGCGTATCATCCGACTCCATTTAGTCCTCTCCTCTCACACCAACCAACTTCATGTCCTCTTTCACCACATGCATAAGTCTCTACCAATTGCATAATGGCAGTCTTCTACCAATAACGTCACTGTCTCTCCTTGGAACATGTCTCCCAGGCTCAACACATAGGGAATGATGAGCGGCAGTGAAATATTACACCCTTCGGTATGAACTGAACACACGGACAAAAGCTGAACGTTTTTCAACATCCTTGAGTAGCGTCATTAGCCAGCTTGTGCACGTCTACAAGCTTGAAATTTCACATGCACAAATTTCACCGGTTGCTTGACGGGAGGAGGACAAGAAATCGTCCCTCATTGAGCGAGATCCATAGGAAATGAATGAAAAGGGAGCAATGTTGCTTCCTGTTATCTCTGGACGCCTGAGCTGTCCCCCTGCTGTCCTCACTCCTGACCCATCCATGCTCATCACTCCCAAAGAGAACCTCAACATCCTGAGGTCTGCAGCCTCCAGTTCTGCCTCCCGTCTTTTCCTCATTGGTTGTGTCTCTAAACAAACATCTCTGATCTCGCTACTGGTCTTCTCCACCCTTCCTCTTGCGCTTGATGGATCTCTTTATCCATTCCAACATCCTGGTAAATGCTTCTTCACCCTCAATTGCTCTGGACTTTTAACCACAAGAATCTAAAGTCTTCCACCGTCTTTACTTCTGCTCTCTAATTCCACCGTTGCTCTTGTGTTCCTCTCATTTACACTCATGTACTCTGCCTTTCTGCAGCTCATCTACCTCTCTAGGTCTTCCTCCACCTGCATCCTGCACTCACTGCAGATCACAATGTCATCTGCAAACATTACAGTCCATGGAGACTCCTGTCTAGCCTCATCTGCCAGCATGTCCATCACCAAAGCAAACAAGAAAAGACTTAGAGCTGATCCTTGAGGCACACCTCACTGCTATCTCACAGCTCCACTGCCCTAATCTAAAGCTGTGTTCACAGAGCGACCCAAATCCGTATCCAACTTTTTCCACAGCATTCTGAATGACCGCACTTCGATATTTTTACACCCTAAAATCCAAACTCTGCCACTTCCATAGATGGCGCTAAACCGTATCTGTTTTCAAAGCTTCTGAAGATTCAGAAGCTTTTACGAAGAAGCCAGATGCTGTAAATCTGGACATGAACAATGGTGGAAGCTAGCTTCCTTTATCTTAAGATCGTGTAATGATACTGTCTGCACCACCAGAAGCCATAATATGAGCAAATCAGGATGTAAACAACTTTCATTGCTGAATTAACAATTTTCAACAAAGAAAGTTGTTGAGCTTTCATTGCTCAACAACTTTAAAATCCATCCATCACATAGAAGTTTGATTGTGGTCGTATTTAATTACAGCAGCATGAACCACCACACTAAAAAATTGGATTTTAGAAGAAAATCAGAATTGAGCATAAAGACCAGCTGGGTGAACGTAGCCTAAATAATTGTCTGCCACTCCAGAGCTCCGTATGTATCACTGCAGCTCCTCTGTTGGTGCCCTGTCGTGCATTTTCTCTAAACCTACAAATACACAATGCAGTTCCCTCTGACTTCTCGACATTTTTTGAGTATTTGTTTTTATAATGCAAGCATTAAGCTTTTGCTTAATTGTACTTACCGTACTTTAAGAAGTTAATAATACACAGGACCACAAACATTCAGTGACTCACTGAACTTGTCTAAACTTGGCTTACAAAGACCAAGTGATCTTTATCCTCTTCTTGTTGCTCAGAAACAGGAGTTTTTTTCTGGGCTAAAATAGAAAACAACCTGAAAAACTGAAACAGAAATTCAACAGCCTCTCCATTTAATGTAATGTAATGTGGTTGGATGTTAGTTTTCTGTTCCCTCAAGTCCACAAAGAGCTCCTTGGTTTTTCTTCTGTTCAGAAACAACTCTGTGCACAGCAGCTGCTTCACTCATGCCAGAGATGAGTCTCACCACAGCAGTCTGATGACGGTGCGGTCATGGCATGGTGATGTGTACACAGCCCTGGTGCCAATGCTGATGGGAGAGGAGGTTTGGGGGCCACCCTGAGACCTATATATGTGGTTGTTAGAAAGTCCTTTAATATCCAGCGAGAAAGTACCAAAGACTAACAACTTTCACCGCAATCTGTGAGGCAGGATGGAGTTAAGAGCAAAAACACAATCAAAAAGCTTGTGCCATGCACACTGGTGAGTTGCAGCTATTATGGCAGGTTGGTAACAATGGACAGGCACAACCAAGGAAACACTAGCATAGTTCTGAACAAACCAGCTCTCACTAGCATTGTTCTAAACAAAATTGTAGAATAGGCTCTACGATTTTGATTTGTGGAGCCTATTCACACCCATTTAGTCCTCTTTAATTAAACTCTACTCCTTTTCAAAAAAGCATCAAAAAAGCTAACTGTGGTACACCTAAAAACCAAAACCTTGATTCGATTACAGGGAACTTTGGCACTGTAAATATGTGGATGCAAGCGGACCAGAGATCGCTCCAAAAGCAGGAAACAGACTGCAGTGTAGGGCTTTCTGGGTCAATTGAACCAAAACAATGAAAAAGTCTAGCTCTAGAGGGAGAAATGGTCTTTTACTAAAGACAAAAGAAAAATCTAACAACTGCTAAAATATGTCTCTACTCCATTTTCATTTACATTTTGTGAAGAAGGAAGTTGCACTTAAGTCCACTTCAGAGGTTTTTATGTTGTTTCCTTGAGTAGTTCTTGGTGAGCGCCACCACAGGTGAGAAGTTATCAATTAGTTTGGATCATTTGACAGTGTTGTGTGAAAGTGAACTGCAGCAGCTGAAAATTTAACTAATGTTACAATATTGGCTCCCAGTCGAACTGAGTCTACCAGACTATCAGTCTTGAAAAGAGCCATAATCTTATAATCATGTTCATTTTCATCAGGACCGCTGTTATGAAGCAATCTAGCCAAAGTTTACAAACTACCCCTTTAACTTATTAGTATGAGACACACTGTTAGATTTTACAATTTGTAATAAATCTTGTCTTCTAAATGCAGAAATCTTCATTCTTCAGATGGAAACTGCTGATCAGATTTTTGATAAACGATATGACACGGATTTATAAACACCAAACATAAAGCCTTTTTACAAGTTCTCAATCAGATTTGGAGCTTCTACTTCTGGCCCATGTGCTCTTCTTAGCGGCACACAGTAGAGTTATAGAAACTGTGCAGATGAACGGGAACATGTGTTTGTGTTTATATTTTTAATGCGCCAACTCTGCCATAATGAGATTTAGTCAGCATGTATGTAGAAAGCTAGGACAGATCCTGCCCTCATGGACTAATTCAGTTGATGAAATTACGTCTTCAGATTAAAAAAACTTTAGCTTGTAGCTGATGTTCAACCCAGTTTATTTAGCACCAACCACAACAACCAACAAAGAGAACATCATAAAATCAGTGCTGAGGCTGAACTCCCTCTAGGTTTCACAGACATAACCGGAGGAATAAAACACATTGAGGAGTTTTATACATTAGAAACTTGTTAAGGTTAAGATTAATCATCAATCTAAGAAATAGAAATTGAAGTCAGTGAAAAGTAAATTTATCGGCTCTGAAGTCATTGTGAAGACAAAGCCTCAAAATATGTTGAAGTTTTGATTAGACGTGCCTGTATCCTCCATATGGAGTAAAGTAGGTTCTGAATCAGTCCGATGATGAAGGCATAACTGCAGCCAACATCAGGCGAAGGTTTCTGTTCCTGTTTAGTCTGTAAAGCAGAGCTTTCCCCATGAGATGGTGCAGCATTGCCACAGCTCTCAGCCTGACTTCCTGCTGTCTCCAGCTCATCCATGAAGCTGTTTTCTCCACACTAAGAGTTCAACTCAGGAACTGAGCACAACTTTTTGCAACAACTATTTTCTTTCTCACTGCTTCATAAAAACTTACTATTCCTTCTTTGCTGAGAACCCAAACAAACAGAACTTTTTTTATTCTATTAACACATCTGTATATTTATTAGAATCTGCTTCTTATATTTTCCTTATATTATGTAATTTAGTCATATTCTATTTGTCTGCACCAAGTGACAAATAAAAGCTTAGTCTATTCTTTTCTCCTCTGTAAAACCTCTGCAGGAACCTCCCAGTTGAGGAGCCTTTACTCTACCACATGTAAAAAGATCAAAACACCACACAGACATTCAGCTCCTCACAATCCTGTCAGTCTGCACATGTTCATCCCTCTGCACAACCAAAACACACATTTCAGTGACACGTTCCACCCAGAACCAGCTGTAGTTTGACGCCAGATTTTGGCTGCAGACAAATTCAAAAAGAGAGAGGGGTAAGTCAGCTCATAAACCAACTGGCAGATTAATTCATCTGCCTTCCTCACCTGAGCAGAAGTCAGGTTAGCAGCAGAGGTGATGGCAAAGGCTGGGAGGTGGTGGAGTCCAGATTGTTTTTATTTATCTTTTAAACTCTGCAATGTTTCCTTCAGCCGTCCATCTGCTCTGTTTACACTGCAGACTGACTCAGCGACCGCCATGTTTATCCCTGGCTGTTTTCTCTGATGTCTCAGACTGCAGGATTCTACATATTTATGTATTCTTTTTCAAAATTTATACAATTTTGAAGACCTTTGTGAGAACAAAACATTTACCTGGTTGCATTTTATGATCTGTCTGCTCCTGAAACGATGAAACAAAAATTATTTTAAAGTAGTATTCCCTGTTTTCTGGGAGCGGGATCAGCATTGGTCTATTTCTGACTTAAGGAAGAAAATCTGAACTGGATTTTTCCAAACTGAACACAGATGATCTGAAGAACAGTTTGCGATTGAAGGTAATTTGTTTGTTGTGACAGTCCTAGTGTAAGAACTATAGGTCATGTTTCTTAAGGAAACATGACCTATAGTTTTCTTTGTCAGCAAAGAAAACTCAAATTATCAATGATTTGAAACAAAAACTAAAAATGTGAAGGAGTAAAACAAAAGGCCTTAGGAGCTCAAATTTGGTTAGAAGCCTGCATGCATAACCACTACAGATGAGGCAAAACACACTGCACTGTTTATTAACCAAAAATAAACAGAAAATTGTTTAAATTTTTATCTTCCAATAAAAGAAACAAGAACAGGCTAAAATATAACATTAGTTTTTACAGCCAAACACAGAAAATGATAAAATTTTGCCTCAAACTTTCTGAACTACACCAGTATCGAATGCCATAAATAAATCAATTAAACAATAAGTAAATAAATACATAAATTATCTAAAACTTTATTTGTGGCCATTTAAATATATTGACATTTTCAGGTAAATAAATGTATCTGAAAATATTTAAATGTTTCAATAATTTATAAAATCATTAAAATATTTATCTGGTTGATTATTAATTTGTTGGATGGTGCCACCTTTGACCTTTGACACACAGAAATCCTGTTGGTTTGAAAGCTAACCCCACCTCTCTCCTCCTACAGCTCCCCCTTGTGGCGCCTGTTGCTCAACCAATCAGATCAGACTACACCATGAGGCTCCTCCTCCTGCTCTGCCTTCTGACGCTCGGCCACTCCAAGCCCTACCGGCCCGTGAACGTCATGGAGCTCATGAAAACCAACGACATCATGATGGCAGACTGGGATGACGATGATGACGACGATGATGATGACGACGACGATGATGATGATGAGGACTGCCCCGCTCACTGCCGCTGTTCACCTGGAGTGCTGCAGTGCTCCGATCAGGGTCAGAGTACTTTTCCTGTTCTACTTATTGTTAAAAATGTCCCCTTTTTTGCTCAGAAGTATATATTTTTCCATATTTATCCAGACCTGGAAAATACTTAAAACTTTTCCAGGCTGTGTTGGATTCCTGCTGGCATTTAAATCCAGCAAAAAATAAAGAAATTATCCCATTTATGGATCACAGGAAATATTACTGACATTTATTGTGAAACTAAAATAAAACATTCTAGCTGTTGTTTGTTTAGTAAAAGATCATGAGTCATTTCCCCTGCTAGAGCTAGACTAGCACATTTGCTTTGGCTGTATTTACCCAGAATGCCCCGCGCTGTCGGTCTTTGGTCTGCTTGACGTTCACATAAGCATTTGAACCACCCCAGAGCTCACTTTAATCATACTGATACCCAAGTTTTTAGGCGGAGGAGAGTTACTTTTTTTGGCCCGCGTGAGAGTTTTATTGCACATTCACACCTCCCTAAACGAACCAGACCTTCAAGGCAAACGGGCTGCAATTCGATCAAAACGGTCCACACTTGGATGCTGTGAATACCCTTAAATTGTTTTGAATATATGAAAAGCTGGAAAAACACTACAACTTCTTTTGCTTTGGTTGTAAAGGTTGTCTAACCCGTACTTCGGTTTAAAGTACATTGTTCAGTCGAAAACAAACTTTAAAAAGAGTTTACAAATAACTGACTGAATATTAATTGTTTTAATTAAGGATAATGAGGTTATAAACTGGTCCAGGTTGTTATTTTGTAACTTTTGGTTTGGAAATAAACGAGAATAAAAGATGTTTCAATCACTTTGGAGCTGTTTAATGTGTAGATGCTCCAGATGCTTCAGTGTACAAGCTGTCCCTGAATGCATCATTTAGTACTTTCTGGTCAGTAACTCATTCAGGAGTTGAAAAAATGCTTATAAACCTTTGATTTCTGTCTCCATGACCACTGCAGCAGCAGCAGTGTTGTCCACCCTGTTTGGTCCTGGTGCCATGTTTTAATGTCGCTCTCTGCACAGAAACATCCTGAACGTGTTCAGATTTAAAAACAGAGCTGTATCCATTCGGTACACGGTCCTGAAGAACCCACAGCGGTTCTGAATAGTCCTAAAATGACTCACTTGTGGCAGAAACAGAAAACCTGCTTAAATTTACTTTATGGCC
This sequence comes from Brachyrhaphis terrabensis, assembly GCA_903067065.1. Taxonomy (NCBI): domain Eukaryota; kingdom Metazoa; phylum Chordata; class Actinopteri; order Cyprinodontiformes; family Poeciliidae; genus Brachyrhaphis; species Brachyrhaphis terrabensis. The sequence continues at coordinate 27,574 of CAEGAG010316838.1, forward strand.
ACCCGTGAGAATGAAATTATGCCTGACTGAATCACTATGAGTAGTTAGACATCGAGTCAGAAATTCTTCATCTTCATCTGTTCTTGTCTCTAACCTGAAGGTTTCCTTTGTGCTGCAGGTTTAATTTCTGTTCCTGAGAAGATTCCTGAAGAAACGGTGATGATCGACCTGCAGAACAACGACATCACCGAGATCAAGGAGGACGACTTTAAAGGCCTCAACAAGCTTTATGTAAGAGAGATTCAATGTTAAATCCTGCAGGACAGCAGATTCAGATGGAGGATTGATGATTATGAAAGATTTAAAATATCAAGAACTAAAAAAGTGCAACAGATTCCACTGCTACTATTTATTTAAAGATGAAGATGTTTGGATTTAGAGTTGTGGTGAAGCTGCAGAGCAGTGTGGACTCAGATTTACAGCCTGTCATGATAACAAATGGTGGTAGACAATAAATTGTCCCAGAAGTCATTGATGATAAATAACTTCTGATAATATTGATGTTTTGACACCGTGTTCAAGTAATATAATGGGAACAGCATTATAATGCAATGACACATCCTCAAAGATCATTAAACTTTAAATTCTAATTAACTTTTAACACTGGAACTTGAAGATGTTTTAAATGTCCAAAATAAATAAACAAAACAGCAAATAAAATTAATTATGAAGTCTCTATAAACAAAATTGTCCTTCAATAAAAGGGCTGGTTGAGATCAAAGCATCAGACTGAGAACTTTTATCATCCAGTTTATGGTAGAAAAGAGAAAAACGATAAATCATGCCAATAAAAATTATTGAGCTCGTTTTAATTTATCATGTGGTTAATCAATTTACTGCTTTTGTTTGACAAGTCGACACTGGAATAGAAAAAAGCTCAAATGTTTTTACCTTTAAACATTTTTTTTTATCATCGCAGGAAGTTATTTTTTTAGTTAATGTCTTGGATTAAAGTTTGGAGAGGACCTAAATCAGAAGGACATGAACACTGCAGACCTGAGTCACACAACTTTATAACCAACCAGATGTTTCCCTGATTCAATTAAATTTGATTCAAAAATACTTTATTTGCAGTCTAAGAGCAATGACCTTGTGGGACTACAACCAACTCAGAAAAAGGGACAGAGAGAGATAGAGAGAGACAGACCAAGAAGAAGCAAATACAATTCATAAAGAGACTAATTCCTGACTAAGACTGCACAATGTGTTGTAAATTAATTGTCACCGAAATATCTGTGTGTGAAATATTCATATCTCAAAGGTCAATTTGGACTGTAATAATTGTGGGCTAATGTGCTTCAGGTATTATGAAACCTGTATTTTTCATACTATTGTAATTTTAAGCCAGTTTTACAGAGTCTTACGGCAGCAGATGTTCATACTGGACACTAATGAGTTGCGTTAGAAGGCAAATGCGACTCATATCCAACTTTTTCTTGGCAGTCTGAACGGCCCGATTCCGATCTTCTAACTCCCCCAATAAATCCAATCTGTTCCACTTCTGCACGTGGAATTAAATTGTATTTGATCATTTTCAAAGTATCTGCAGTCTGAACAGTCATTTTGCATTTTACCCGACTTTATCCGAGACATGCGTTGTAATTCTTCACCAGAAGAGGGAAGACAGTAAGTCTGGACGAAAACAATGGCTAAAAATTATAATAATGAAGTGATGAAAGCAGCTTGAGTCAGTAAAAAATGACATCACAACCCAACAACTTCTGGTTCGACTCCACATCCAGACAGACTCCTCTATGGAGGCTGCTGTCAGTGCTCCTCTAAAGGCCTCTGCTGTTAGCAGGGATTTCTTTATATCCTTCGCCTGGTTCTGATCTGGTGACCATGCTGTCAGCATTTATCGTATTGTCTATAATTTATAAATTTCATATCATGATTGTCGTTTAGATTTTTTGTTGTCCTGATAAATTCCAGTTCATACTGTCTCAAATCCCAAAAACTGTCCATAGTGTTGGGATTGTTAGTTTTACTTTTTCCAATGTTCAATGAAAGCATTAATAAAAGTTTAGAAGTGCAAAAGTTGATTAAATGCAGTTATTTTTTGTAGTTTAATGATATATATCACACTTCTTTATCTGAATGGTGTCCCAAATAGGAATGTTTTTCAAGAGCAGTATTTGTGTTTGTGGGGCTATTATTGCACACAGCTACAATCGTATAGGTACCTAAGAAAATAACCCCCCAAAAAAGGTAGTCAATTTTTCTTAAAAAGATAAAAGTGACTTTTTGTCTGCTAACCTGACAGTTGTTGAAAATTTGTGAATATTTAATCACTTTTAGAGTTTCTCCCTGTTCTCTATTAATCACATCAAACTGCTGCAATGCAAAAATATTGGTCCACTCCTACAGAATAAGATTTCATCTTATCTTCTCCCACCTTCAGGGTATGTTCCTGATCAACAACAAGATCTCCAAGATCCATCCCAAGGCCTTCAGAAACATGGACCACCTGCGGCTGCTGTACCTGTCCTACAACATGCTGACGGAGATCCCGGCCAACCTGCCTCCCAACATCATCGAGCTGCGCTTCCACGAGAACAACATCAACAAGATCCAGAAGGAGGCCTTCAAGGGCCTGAGGAAGCTGCATGTGTTGGGTGAGAAAACCTGCCTCTGAACCAGGGTTATAATTCATTTAGGTTTTTTCATTATAGCTTAGTTTTAATGTGTTGTGACTTTCTGTTTGTCTAATTCAATGTGTTTTGAATGTGGATAAGACAAAAGCAGTGGTTTTTTCACACTCCAGGAAACTACCAGAAATCCCTCTATTGCTTACCTACTGCTGTAGGAGCACAAATTGAGTTTGTTAGTAATTATATATATCTTGGTTTTATTCTAGATAAAGAACTTTGTTTTAAAAATCACATAGCAAATCTATTGCGAACATTGAAAATGAAGATTGGGTTTTATTATCGAAATGGATCTTGTTTCTCTCTTAAAGCTAAAGTAAATTGGTAGCAGCGACATTCCTCGACCAAATGTCTTCAATCATTGAATACTGTATATCATTGTGCTTTAAGGTTTATAACCGGTAGCAGACGTTTTACACATCACTGTGATTTGTATGCAAAAGCTGAATGGCCTCCTTTGAGCGTACGGAGAAACAATCATCTGATGATCCTGATTTATAAATCTCTACTCGGCCTAACTCCAGCATATTTAAGCTCTCTCTTAGATAGATCTGTTAGTTCTCATTCTTTACGCTCCAACATCTTTCTTCTGCATGTTCCACATGTTCGAACTGAAAAAGGGAAGAAAGCATTCAGTGTGTTGCTCCTACAGCCTGGAATCAACTCCAGTCTGAACTCAAAATGTCGGAAATGATTTCACTGGATTTATTTTGAGCGATTCTTAAAAATAAGCAACAAGATTCTGTGAAACAGTGTCAATGGTGGTAAATTGTTTTTCTATTGTTTTACACTTGTGCAAATATATTAATTGTTTTTATTTTGTAACCAGGTTGCTGTGTGTTGCAGACTTCTGCCCAGGTCCCTCTTGAAAATGAGATCCAGATCTCAACGGGGTTTACCTGGTTAAATAAAGGAAATTTAAAAAAATAATTCAGTTAGTTTGTGTGTTTTCCACACAAATATTGTTTAGTTTTAGTTTAGTTTTCATTAGATGTAGCAGTAGTTTTAGTTTTTCAGTCTTTGTTTGATTTTTAGGTGCAGAATTCAAAAGGGATAAAGTATTATATATTGATTATGTATACATTAATTGGGTAATGAATACTCAAAAGAAGATACTTTTTTCAATTATTGTTGCTGTTTTATCCCAACTTTTGCTGCCGCCAGTTTTTGTGGACTAATATAGAGTGTATAGAGCGTAGGGTAGTCATGGTGACAAATTTTGCATGCCGATAAATTTATCCCAGAAGTTATTCCAGTAAATGATAATGTTGTTTTGAGACCATTTTCAAGAATTATAAATGGTAATTGCATAATAATGCAAGAACAAATTCTCAAAGATCAATGCAATTTAAATTCTAATGAATATTTAACACAGGAACAGAAAGACATTTTAAATATCTAAAATATTTAAAACAACAGAAACAACAAATGAAATTAATTATGAAACCAATGTGAACAAAGCTGCCCTTCAATAAAAGGCCAAGTTGAGACTGAAGCACCAGGCTGAAGACTTTTGTTGTCCAAAAATACTTTTGGTAGAAAGGGAGAGAAAAGAGAAAAACAATAAATCATGCATTTTTAAATCATTGAGCTCATTTTAATTTATAATGTGATTATAATTGCTTTAATATTTATTGTGACCGGCCTAATGGAGTGCCGTAATTTGCTGCCAACTGACAAAAACTGCTTGTGTGGAGGATGAAAAATAGTTTTAGAATCACACAATATAGTTCCAGTTCCAGTTTTTCCCCATTATAAATAACCGTTTTTATTTATTTCAGTTCAAGAAAATATTTTAGGTATTTGCCAAATTCCGAGTACAGATGCAGAGTTAGTTAATAAGTGCGTACTTAAACATCACATAAAAATGCTTGGAAATAATTTTCGAAAATTTAATTTTCCATGAAACACGACTGGAACAGACAAATGTGTCTATAATTGATTTCATTCACAATGAGCTGAATATAACTGCATCGGTTTACGGTACTAAAACAACCAGTTTCTAACTAAAACATTATTTTAGTTAAAAGCATCAGTTTCTTTCCATCAGCAGGTCGATGTTCCACCTTGAATCTTTGTGATTTATTATATTTACAGCTCATTTAGCCAATTTTGTGCAGATCTCTGGGAGCAACTAATGCGGTTTCCATCGTACTTTAATTAACCATGTTCGCCGTCATGTTGATGGATGAGCTCTAATGGATCCAGATGTTGTGTGCTTCCCCAAACAGAGCTGGGAGCCAACCCTCTGGCCAACAGTGGGATCGAACTGGGAGCCTTCGACGGCCTGTCCACTCTCTACATCGGCATAGCAGAGGCCAAGCTGACAGCCGTCCCCAAAGGTCAGACACCAAGACGAAGATCCTCACATCATCGTCACTGCGACATGCTGCAGTCGTCCTCTAACCCTCATGATTAATCAGCCATTTCATCACAAGCAGCTGGATTTATGATCATGTGTGCTGCTTTTCCTCCCAGCGCTCCCGACCTCCATCACTGAGCTGAGTCTGGACTACAACAAGATCTCCAAGGTGGAGGTGGAGGACTTCAAGAGATACAAGAACCTGCAGAGGTGGCGGCCATCCACCGTTTTTTCTGCAATCTATCAATGCACCGTCTGCCTTAGCATGTAGTTCTACTGGCGGCTGCTGCCTACAATTATCTCATTATAGAATCATCTAGAACAAACTTAAACTGTGGTCCGTAAGGTACTGCATGTAAATGTTTAAAAAGTGACGCATACAGTTAGCTTACCAAAGGATTGTGTTTAAAAATAATAATGGATAAGTAGCTTAAGAACGGGTCACTCAAAAGAAAAGCTGAAAATATCGGTGGAAAAAAACAACAGCAGGACTATTTAATTCATGTCACTTCAACAGCTATTATTATTTTTATTTAATTTAAAAATATTTATTTGGCTAATAAATATAGTAGATAAATACAGTTCATGGAAGAGGGTGGATAACTTTTATATTTAATGGTGCAGAAGAGTTGTTTCCTTCACAGCAACGCAAGTCCATTTTTCTTCCATTATGTTTTTATTATGCTATTATTATTATGTAGTAAAAAACAACCTAATTTTTTATTTCCACATGTTTGACAGCATTGGAAAGCCTCGGATCAACACTTTCACCATCTGTAAACAACTCAAAGCACAGCAGACTAGTTCATGGTTTTGTTGTGGCCACTGACATTTACAAGACAGCACCACCCTTCTTATTAAGATGAACAAAGAAGACAATAATAAATTAGTTAAGAGACTAATATTGTACATATTAAGATGTTGTGTTATTGCACAGGCAATTTCAAGTTAGGTAGTCTGTGAGTGTTTGTTAAATTGGTTAAGTGGTTAAGTGATCCTCAGTCTGAAAAAGTTTGGAAAACACTGACCTAGAATGATCTGTCCACTAGTTTTTGATTCTTGGATTATAGTAAAATATTTTTATTCAAGAAAAGTTATTTTTAACAAAACACTAATTAATTCACCATAAGTTTTTAAAATAAACTAGTTTTTCTTTGCTAATTTACTAGTATATTCTGTCATAAAAATCCTATCATCTAAAATATTATTTTATATTTGTATTTGTAAACTACAGTGTAAAAGTGTGTAGAAACATTAGTCGTTTTTTCAGCGCCACTGAAAACCAAGTTGGACCTAGAATGAACACTGGGGTCCACCTTTTGTAACGTTTACGTTGGTGTGTATTAGAAATGATGCTGTTGTTGATGATTTCCAGCATCTCCTCCAGACAGTAACACCTCTCCAAACATCCCTGCAGGTTAGGACTGGGCTTTAACCAGATCCGATCCGTGGAAAACGGCAGCCTGGCCAGCATCCCGGAGATCCGGGAGATCCATCTGGACCACAACCGTTTGAAAAAAGTCCCAGCGGGCCTCAGCTCCCTGCGCTACCTCCAGGTGAGCTGGTAACCAAAACAAGTTCAGGGCATCACCAGGACCAAAGTTAGCACTTCATAATCCCTCTTTGATGACCAGTTTTATATGAAAAAGATGAAAATTAAAATTATTTTCAAAGGAAATAGTAAATATTATAAAAGAAAGTCCAGTTGATTTCTTTTCATAGATTAAGATTAAGATGTTTGAGTTTTAACAAAGTGATTCACATTTAAATCCATTCTCAAACTCCAAAACATTATCCAAAGGAATTTTAAAAAATGAAGTACTGTAAACTTAAATACTGGTTTTCTGAATAAAACTGGCGCCCCCAGGTGGTACCATCAGAAAACACAAGGGTTCCTACAGAGGGTCTAAATGTTCAGATGTCTCAGCCAGAGTCTGGCTGGAAGTTTTCTTCCTGTTACAAGGAAGTGTTTCGTCCCCATCGTCGAAGGACTGCATTCATATGATTGTAGTGAATTGGTATGAAACAGATTTATTTGATATTTCCATATATATATTTCCATATATTTGGACTAAACCAGTCTTGTTGATTTAGTAAACTTATGTAACGCAAGTGTATTTATTAATTTTCTAATAAGTGGATCAAGGAACCTTTTCTTTTTAGGTTAACTGCTAAATTAAACCAAAGCAGCCTGCAACCATCTGACAGCAACATATTTGATGAAACTCAAATTGAATCCTTTAACTGAATCCCCTGAGGAACTCCAGATATCCTTCTATCTGCTTCAAACCCAACAAAAGCCTAAATTTCACCACAATATCAAACACAGACTCATGGTTTGGTTTCCAGGATATCGCCAAACCAAATTAAACACAAAGTCTCTCCGTCTGCACAGGTCATTTTTCTCCATGGCAACAAAATCAACAATGTGGGATTCAACGACTTCTGCCCCAGATCTCTCAGCGAGAAGAAGAAACCGTACTCCGCCATCAGCCTGTTCGCCAACCCGGTGAAATACTGGAGCATCCAGCCGGCCACGTTCCGCTGCGTGGTCAGCAGGCGGGGCATCCAACTGGGGAACTTCAGGAGGAAGTAGAGCAAGATGGCGGCCACTCAGAAACAGACCCAACATCCTCATAACAGAAGGAGGGGGGGGGGGGGAACCCTGTAGGCTGAAAACTGTAGGAAATTAGACTCATTTCTCATTATATTGGCGTATATTAGAAACGATGCTGTTGATGCTGGTTCATTCTCTCTGATAAATGTTGAATCATAAGCTAACAGCAGGGGGCGTTTACTGGAGAGTCAGTATTTGTATTTTTATGAAAACCACTCTGACTTTTATTATGGGCTTTAAATAAAGATGCTTTTAGTTCCTTTTATTCTAGCCTGGATAAGATCCACTTGATTTTTGTAAAACTTTATAAAATCTCTTTTGAACATTTTTTATTAATGTTGGGATGTCATAATTTCCACAGAGGACAAAAACTGTAACATATGAGGTGCTTAAATATTGCTTTTCCCTCCTGAATAACTGGCTCTGAGTTGTTGTACGCAATCTGACTGCATGCTTGTGTCGTCTGTATTTAGAGGCTGAGGTCCGTTTGGATCAGAACTTTAGTCCTCTGCAGGGCCGAGGACAGACTGTTCGTTTGTTTCATCCAGACAGCTTCTAAAGTCCCAACCTGGAACGTCAGAGCATCTTTTGTTTCAACATGTCTCCTGAAATGGTGCTATATTTATTGAGGATGTCTAATAAATAAATCTGAAACACCTCAATCATCCATTCTTTCACATCTTTGTCCCAAACAACAAGTTTAGGTGTAAAATAGAGACATTTCTGCAGTATCATACAGCAAGCATGTAAAAAGACAGACTATATGGGATATTTTAGATTCTGCAAATGTAATGAAAACAAATAGTTTTATTGTGACTAAAGAGATAAGGAAGACTGTAAATGTTTCCACTGTGCATATTAATGTATGTTAATGTATATTTGGTGCTTCACCAATTAAAAGACAGCGATAATTGTTTTTAGGGGAGGTCTGAAGTGTTCAAGGATCTATTCACGGGCAACTGTGGTTAATAACCCCTATCAATACTGGGCCAATACTGGGGTTTATTGCACAGATAAATCCCAATTAGGCTCCCCATTAATTTTTAATGCAGATAAGTCATTTTATGTTAAAAAAAATTCCATTCCTGCCAGAGTTTTAGCATTTTGAATGACAGTTTTAGTCAGAAGAGGTCATTTACCACAAAGAAGAATTACAAGCAGACTGAGTTCCCTACAGATCGCTGCTTTAAATCCCCAGCTGTGGTGCCGGTTTGTTGGGTCTCCAAAATACTTTTCTCTGTCAACTGATCCCTTCACTACTCATCAGTAGATAAAATATAAGAAATATTCCCTTTTGGAGATCAAATTTAAATTTGGGGACTTTGCTGTTACCCCTTTTATTTTGGCCAGTTTTAAGTAACATATTAAAACTCAAGTTTGACAGTCCAAACCAAATTATGGCTGCCTGGTGTTTGCTTTTCCCCCTCAAAATGTTTATACATTTCTTAACTACAAAGATAGTTGTAGTTGTAGTTGATAGTTGTAAGAGCACAAAAAATAATGAGCTGTAAGCCTGAATATAGGTGGAAACAAAAAAGTTATAAAAGTGATGACGTATAAAATTTTATGTGGTTAAATTAGGAGTTTTTTTTATGCCAGAATGGTTTACAGGCTAAAGTTAACTGGCTAACCAAACCACACAATCCTATGAAAAGGGAACCGAAGCTGAACCAAAGTCCAAAGCGAACTTCTGAAGATCAGGTTTAAAAGTATGAAGAAATGAAGGCTAGGTTTGGGTTCTTATACACATCGCACTAATCCCTTACATTGTTGTCTGGAAGGATCAGGAATGTTGCATTATTGTATTTTGTCACAAGGGGGCAGCAGAGGAAAACTGTAGGAACAGCACTGAGGCTCAAGCAGCTATTAACATGATGCTTAGAGAGTTCGGTTCGTTTCCATGGCGATTCTACCGGCTCCTTTAGCTCTGCTTTGGTCTCCACTGAGATTGGGAGAAAATCTGTCAGCCAATGTTTTCCTGCCTGGACTCAGAAAAGGTATAGATGATTTAATCAGTGACAAAGGTCACAGCTTTGACAGGGAGGAATTCCTGGGCTCTTTACTCTCTCTCTGCAAGCAGTAACTCTTCATGGTGAAACACACCTGGGATTGTTGGAGGTGAAAACCTGAGTTTTCTTTGACTCCTGGTTTCTCCAGAAAGCCAACACCTGCCTGAACCGAGGCAGAGCTGCAGTTCCAATATTCCAGTGTTGAGCCGTGTTGCTGTTTCACTGGTTTCTGTCGGTTTAAATGACGACTGGGTGAGAGGGGGGGAGCAGCCTCACTCTGTCTGTCTCCAGGAAACATATGGAAAAGATCTGCTGCTTGGCCAGGCTCAGTGTGCCACGTCTCACACTCTCTCTTTCTCTCTCTCTCTCACACACACACACACACCCACACACATGCGCGCACACAAACGCACACAGTCTCAACCTCAGGATTTTCACTCCTCTTCATATCCTCTGTTAGCTTCTACATCACTGCCAGATTTCTCCGTCTTCCATCAGGACGTCTACCTGCTGCACATCTCCAACTTGCTCTGCTTGCACAACTGCGGCATGATAATCTGTTTTTGTTTAGCTAGTTGCAATCTGCCACTCTGCCAGCAGGTGTCACTAAACCTCTCACAATTGACCTTTAATGCTAAATTCAAATCAGTAATGTGTCAGAGACAAATAGAATAGAAACTTCCACTATTGTCCCTCAGCAGGGGAATTCAGGTGAACCAGCAGCAGGTTAGCAACATAAAAAATAACTGTTCTTAAAAGAAATGTGCAACTGAGCAGAAAAAATTAAAAATGTACAAAATATGCATGAATACATGCACTCACAAAAACAGAAAACACTCTAAATGTCAGAGATGCATGATCCTCTTTAGGAATGTACTGATATGACAATTTAGCCCAATAATAATATTCAGTTATTAATATTGCTGTTAGGCTTGTTGATAACTGATATTTACCGATATTATTTCCCCATACTTTCAACACCCCACAATCCTGCACTGCATCACTACAACAGTCACATGACCAAAATTATACCACATGAAAGACAATCACAAAGCAACAAGATGGAAATAAACATCGTATTAGTCCAGTTTTACTTATTGGACCGATCCCAATATGTCAAAGTATCGGCCACAAGCAGGCAACCAGCATCTATATGGAGCTTTTCAGGGCTGAACAGTTGTTTTAGAAAGATCTTTTTAAAAATCATCTTCAGTGTTTTCCAACAGGAATATTATCCAGGATCAACTAGGATCAATGAGACCAAGAGTTGAGCTTTTCTACAGCCACAGCAGAAAGAAAAACCAGCATTAATCTCTTCTTGAACTTCTGTCAGTATTTTCTATTAGTATTACTTTCTCCCTTACATAATACTCGAAAGCAGAAGTTGGTTTTGATTCTGACTGTATTTGAAAGCTAAAACCCAAACAATATGGATTCAGAGGGCAAACAAGAAGGACTCTGAGGCTTTCACTGACGTTGACTGTAAGCAAAAATGTCCATAACTGGAAACAATAATGACCATTTGCAGACATCAAACTCAAATGTCTTGAGCAGAAGAAAAAGAAGAAGTTTTAACAGATGCTTCTGAGAAAAACAAATCGGGGAGCTGTCTTTTTTTTTCTTTGCTCCACAAGTCCAAAAAGAAAAACCCGTCCTCAGCACATCTACACTTTTTTAAAGTTTTTGAAGTCTGTTCTGCTTCAGCCAAAAAACCCAAACAGCTAATGAGCAAAGTCTCTGCAGACGGCTGCAGATGCTTTCAGAGGAACCCGGCGCTCCACGATGCCAAGATCACGGCAAAGAACGCTCAAAAGTTGGAGAAAATTGGACATTTAGGCTTTGAGAACTCCGTCAGCACACAGTTACTGTCCAACAAAATCTGAAACATAGACCACCAGCTCACCCAGAAGCAGGCCAAGGCTTAATGAGGCCAGTGAAATTAAAATGTTTACAGGCAAGGACTGAGAGGCCTGTTTGTTCTTGTGAGACAATCTCAGCCTGATGTTTTCTGCAGGGAAAAGATTGACATGAAAAATGAGCAACAAGGCCAACAGGCCAACGGCTGTCTGGTTGGAGTGGAAAAACCGGCCTTATGACGGCCGTGTGGGAGAGACTGGGCTGCAACTAAAAAAAGTCTGTGGGAGCAGCAAGGTTTAAATACAGAAGATAATACTGTAAAATACATTTGAATAAGACAAATATCCCCATTTATCATTATCAGCGTTGCCAGATTTTCCTGTTTGTTTTAGAGTTCTCCATTGGTGCTCCAGGTTTTTCCACCAAAAGATGAATTCTCATCATGTCTGAGGCTGAGCTGCAGATGGAGGGAATGAAATGGGTTCAAAACCTGATTTAACCTCTTTCTGTATGGAGTTTGCATGATATCAACTTTCTCAGGTGTTCTTGTTCTGGTCCGCTCTGAATCCCCAGAACCGAAACTAAACATGAAGAAGCAGCATTCAATTTCTATGCTCCACAAATCTAGAACAAACATCCAGAAAACTACAAAACAGCTGAAACACTGACTTCCTTCAAGTCTAGACAAAAAACCCCACCTGGTTAGAGTTGCTTTTGAACCATAATAAATGAAACATTGATCAATATATTTGACGTGCATTGATGATTTTAATTATAGCACTGGACAAAATGTAATGTTTACTACTGGTTTCTCAATCGGTGACTGTATTTTGTTTTTATGACTTTATTTTTGTATTTATATGATGTAAAGTACTTTTGAACTGCCTTTTTGTTGAAATGTGCTACATAAATAAACTTGACTGATTGACTGATTGAAAAGGCGACCAGATTACACGAGAAACAGAAAAACCCAAGAAAGTGACAATTCTGCTGCAATGTTCATTTTTCTGTTATTTTTATGATGCAGAGTTAGTGTGTGCATAAAAGTTCATTATTGTTTAATTTTTATTCCGGTATTCTAATTTTCTGCTTTTTCTGAGGTCAGTCAAACTGGGAGCAAAAGGTCGACAGGAGAAATGGATCATCTCTTCTTATCCTTTCCTGGGTTTTCTGTCCCTCCAGGGTTCCAGGGTTCTTCTAATTTCATTACTTGTACAGCGAACTTGGGAACAGGTTTATATTTAATTACTGAATGTTTAAAAGTTCATAAAGTGTTTTTTTGGGGTTTTTTGACCAAACAATTCCAGAAAAGATTGCTCTGAGCTTTAAATGGATGACAGTCAGGATTTCTGCAATTCTTTACAGATTAGGCAGTATTTAGCTCATTTTATTACCAATTTGAATATCTGGGTCTTAAATCAGTTTGCAGTGTATAACTTCCAGGGCCAGTGAATATAGCTGAAATGAGAGAAACAGACAGAATATGGAGACAGAGGGTCAGAGCCAGAGTCCCAGACTCGCTGTTATTGAAGCCAGTAGTGATGCTGAAGCCAGAATTTTTGAAGAGCGCTCCAATAAAAAGAGATTTTATCCAGATGGAGCCCACTGCTGAGAGGACAGTTGTGTTCTCCTCATCACAATTAGCGCTAAAGGAAACACTCAAGACCACAATGTCCTATTAAACAGACATAATTACATTAACATGGGAACTTCCCAGAATCCCCCAGCCTCCAAAGAGTCGACGTTAACCACATGAAATAACATCTCAGCTGAGCTGGAGCTGCAGGCGAAGAGGGAACGCAAACAGTGCGGACTACTGTACCACCTGACATAGCCTTGATTGATGGGCTCATAATTAAATAGACTGGATAAACAAATGTTCCCAATAACTCCTGATTCTGGAGTCAGGACGGCCAGGGTATCGACTCAGATCACAAACCATTGATTTATTTCAATGCTTCTCAGAACCAGAGCTTTCCATTTACCAACAGTATGATAATTTTCCTCATGTATGCGGGTAACGTGATGTTAAAGAGAAACTAAAGCCTCAGGAATTATTTGAGAGCAATTCGTCATGAGGAACCTGCGGAATGATGTTTCAGATGTTATGTAAACCAGACCAAGAGTCGTACTGTTAGAGGCGGCTTTAGACCAACATTAGAACTGACCTGGCTGTCATTCACTTACAGAACCAGAACCAGCGTTACTTCCCAACATCATGTGCACAAACAAGGAATTTCACTTTGAAACCACACGATCACAGCATGCAGACATCAAGTGGAGGAAATAAAAAATCAATATGTACATCTATGTGCATGTAAGATGGAGGAACTAATAGGAAAATGTGAGCCAATATCCAATATAAAAGTCACTGTAATGGCCGATATTAACCAATATTATATATATATTTCTCTGCCCGTGAGCCCAAAGGGGAACAAACAACAACATGGCCTACATTACTTCTCTGCTTCAGCTAAACTTCCCACAATCCTATGCTGCATCACTGTCACATGACCAACCCTTTTCCCTCCAGACAACAACGCAAATGACAAGATGTAAGATTGTAGACATCGGTCCAGTTTTACTGATTGGACTGAGACAGTTGTTGAGATGTTTAAATTGACTCAGAGAACATGTCTGAACAGCATCTTCCTGTTCGCATGCCAAAGGTGTTATCGTAAAAGTTTTCAAAGCGTGTATGAGGGCCGTCTTTGGTCTTTGATTGTGCCGCAGTCAACATCTGTGCCTCAGTGCAAATGGTGCGTGAAGGCTTCTCTAGTATATCTGTTTTCCAGCAGAATAGCTGACTCCTCAACATCTGTACCTGAGATGTGCTACTCTTACTCTTTACCCCATCACTGGACCTAACCAGATGAAGATGAGGTTATGGCTCCTAACCAGGACTTATTACCAGGATAATATCTGCCTTCTGTCTTCAGAAAGACAACATGCAGCAGCTGACCAAACCTCCATGTGAAACATGAATCCAGGTTGCTGGAAAGAGGCAACGGCCAGAGTGAAAACAAACGTCTAGGAGAGGAAGGTGTGCCTTCTTTCAGGCCGTGAAGCAGTGAAGCAGAGGTTCTGGTTGTCCTCTCTAGATGTGTCAGAGGATAAGGCAAGAGTATCATGTTGGTTTCACAAAAACAGAACTGTGTTTCTGTAGAGTTAAACTGGTTTCTTCTGCAGGTTTGACTCCACAAATTTTTATAGTCTATTTATACAAGAAAACAGCCTAACCCAGAATTTTATTGCCTTCGTTGGTTATAAAGAACCAAAACAAGAAACTAAAATGAAAACAGCCATCTGATTAAGATACTCACACTCATGATCTTGACTCAATATTTTCCAAGCCTGACAACCCCCCAAGTTGGTCCAAGAATGCATCCTGCTGATCCAACAGTTTAGTGGCAGGATGACTATAAGCTGAATCACTTTCAGACATTAAGAGATCAACAGAGAAAATAAAGGCTGATTGTGAATTATTGTCCAGCCTGAAGAAAAATAACATTTTTGGGTTCATTGGTTCTGAAGTTGCTGTCTGGGAAAAAGAAAATGTTAGGAATGCCAGGATAACAGGTCCAGTAGTCATCAGAGATCCATACCAATGCAAACTGGAACCCAGTCAACCAGTAATCCTCTCCACATGTTTCAGACTGGTTTGGTCCAAACCATTGTGTCCCAGTTGACAGTTTAATTGGAGTGGGTCTGTTGACCAGTTCTCACAAAGAAAGTCTGCTGACAGACAAAGAATCAAGACAGGAAAAAGGAAAATCTGTCTTATTTACAACTAGTTCCAATAGGTCTTTTGTGCTGGTCCAGTCTACTTACAGCTACCAGCATTTAAAGCTCCGTCCTCTGCTCTTCAGGCAAAGCTGTGAGTTTAACCGTACAAAGCGTCTACATAATGAAAGTAACATCCCAATGCAGCTGAAGCTGTTCACTTTTGAAAAACCACAGTACACAGTACTAATATTACAGAGGTTTCTGTTATTGTTTTAGAACTACATGTAACTCAGTCCACTAAAGAATTGTTAAAATAACCAATTTATCAATATAATAGATACTTAAAAAAAGGTAATTCACCCAGGTTGTGAATGACCTGAGTGGGCAACTACAGATTATTGACTGTACCTGAATAGAAGCTGCACCCACTAACTTAAAAAATAAAAAAAGTACATATATGCTTATAGACAAGGCTGCACTTGTCTATAAGCTAGTGATCTCCAAGTTGTAACGTAAAATATTTACACAGAATTTTAAAAAAAAATTTATGGGAATGTCAGAATAGAACAGGCTCAGAATTACTTTGTCACACTTCCTCAGTCTCCCTTTCATTGTTGCTCAGTGCTGCTTTCATGTCATGACAAATTACCCCTGGAACTTGTGCCATCCTCTTCATCATGCAGAAGTTCAGCTTTTCAAAACCCGTTGGTAAAAATCTTTATATCGGCCACATCGCAATTTTCCAAGTGTGTGAAAAAAGTAACGACCTATAGTTTGGGAATTATAGTAGCATAGAATGGAATAGTATGGTATCTTATGGCATGGCATGGCATGGTGTAGTATAGCATGGTGTGGTCTAGTACTAACTAGTATGGTAGGGCAGTGGTCCCCAACCTTTTTATTACCGCAGACTTGGCAATGTTGCTGTGGCCCAGGGGGGTGGGACGACCGTCAAATAATGCTTCTGCATGTTGGTGTTCCAGCTGAAGTATTATATGGTGTGTTATGTATTTCTAGGTAAAGGACAAGAGCAGTAACATCTTTGATTAGAACAATATTTATGGAGTGTGAGAATATAAGAGTAAAAATGAAAGACCCATAGCGCAAGAAGTTTGTGTTCAGGTTGGACAGAGTGCAAATAAGGCTAAAATGTTATTGCCTTTGCTCACTATTAGTAAGTGTGGAAGCACCTAAGTGGGGATATTAAAAGAACTCTTGTTATTACAAGACCAGTTTGAGAGCCTTTAAATTATCTAAACTTTATGTGACCTCACACGAGGTCTGCACTAAAACTGAATTCTGGAGAGCTGGATCTAAAGCTTTGGTATAAAGCTTGGCCAGTAATTACTAGAGTCATTATACTGACTACATCCTTTACATGAGTACCAGGAGAAGTGTTTAACCTTAGTCATAAATACGATTGTTAGCCTACATTAAACATCCAGGTTTGAGTCTTAAACGTACACAGCAGCAATAACATGGGCAGGAATTCTCACGACTGGAAAACCCTCACATGTAGGGGGCCAAGAGGGACTGACAGTAAATCTCATGCTGGGATAAGAGTTTCCAGGCTCTGAGAAGCATGAAAAGCTCTTTACTGTAAACATTGAGCAGCTTTACAGAAACATAGGAGATCCTGAATAATCCACAACACAACACAGACTAAAACTCATGGTTAAACAAAACAAAGTATATACAGCTGAGTTAAACCAAATCTGATGAAATCTGAGCAAAAAAGCTACAGAAAAACCCTGACAAAATTGAAAAACAGAAACAGAAAAACCCAATAATATTGAAATCAGGACCACACAATGGCTCACTATCATATCAAACTGACTGGGAGGTAAAATCAGTTGAAAGTCGCTAATAGAGATTTAATCTTAACAGCAATCTATCAGTCTTCTCACACAGAGAGCAGCATGTGAACCATGATAAAGCTGTATTTCCAAGGGCAAACTTGAAATCCCAGCCTTCCTTATCGTGCATCCCAAACATCTGCTTTGCATCTTGCCATAACAGCAGGGATCCTGCGGTCCAACACGGCATCTCTACATGAAGCCAAGGCTTCATGGCAATATGGTGCAAATCAAGCACACACTGTTAAAGTAACGACCTACAAAGAAATCAGCTTCATTACTTATTTCTTTAAGATTCATGAAAAAACATATAATGTGGAAAAACCATTAAAAACAGAACAATTCCATTTAAAATGAGAAATCCCAGGAAGAGACAAAAATGCCGAAGAAATTAAATCCTAACCTGTTGTTTGTAAAACTAAAGTGGTGGTCTCCTTCTGGAAGCTGCAGTTGTTCTGTTTTAACCATCAGGCCGTCCTCCGGGACTCAAATTCCAAGGCTGATTGCCAGAGTTTGAACCAAGACTCGGCAGAAGGAAAAGAACTCACTTCTGCGGTAAACTGGAAGACAAAATACCTCCTCTAGCCCAGGAACTCCAAATTCCAAAATATAACAGGAATAACAAAGAACGCTCACAGAAAGTAACCTCAAATATCTAATTTCATTTAAAACTGTCAAGCAGCAGGAAAAGAAAACAAAAGAATATGTTGAAAATGCTTTTGCATCTTTCTGGTTGAGCATCTGATGACGGAGCAGCTAAAAAACCACATTTAACAGATTCTTTGGCAAGCTCAAAGAACTCCCATGTTTAATGCTGGATTGAGTCAAATGTTTGGAAACTCAAGAAGTTTTTCATTTTTCATCGCATAACACCACCAGATGGGACCTGATCAGTTGTTGGACTGTGTTCTGCAGTCGTAGATTTATGTCGTATTGTGGAATATCGCAACATGCTGTTCAGCTGAAGTATGATGACTCTGGAGATTTGGTGGGCCAAAGAAGACGATGCATATCTAAAAACCAGTGGTGGGACTTCATTAAAAGTTTTAATCAAATTAGTTCCTGGGTTTGTAATTAATTAACTGAAAGGAATCAAAAGCTATATATTAACAAAATAAGCAACATTTTCAATTCAAAAGTTGTTTTTGCTGCTATCTATTTATTAAATAAATAGATATATGAGCTCAACAACAAATATATTTATAGTTTTTAAACTGGTCATTCAGGTTCTTTAACCATCAGATTATTGCAAAGTGCTATTAGAAGCAGCTCTGTCCTATAATATAAGGGTCACTAGAGCCCACAAAAACCCCCCTGGTGGGGAAACAAAAAAAAAAAAAAGGAAGAAGCAGCTTTGTCGTCCATCGCTGTTGTTAGCGGATGTCCCTTGAGCATCAAATTTACAAGCGTCCCAGAAACATGTAAATACAAAAATTCTAGGGCCAGTAAAACAGAGAAACAGTATCTCAAAGCCATATTGAAAAAAACTGAAACAAACCCTGAAAGGACATGACAGTAGCTGGGAGATGTTTCAGTTGAAATCTGTTCCTTGGTAAGTTTCCTGTTAGTGTCAACACAACTGACTTATTGTTAGTGACAAACAGCAAATCCCCAATAAAACCTTAAAAAATCTCCAGAAAACCTGGAGACCAGGGGCAGTTTGAAAAATTATAGGAAAGTTGGGCTGTTTGGATTGAAAACAAGAGGAAATTAAGGTAGGTCAGAACTTTTTAAGCCACTGGGTGTATTCACTTGCAGACTTGCTTTAGTAAAGCAAACCATTGCTAAGATGTTGCACCTGCAGAAAATTATGGTACAAATACAATACTGTTAAAAAGTCTTTGCACCCACCACTTGCTTTCAGGCCCACAAGCTAAACCCAAGCCTGACTACTGCCAAACTAGCGTGGCTGTTGCATTCCTACAAAAGTACTGCATCTGGGTTTTTTCCCATTAAGCTGGATTTCTCAAGATGAATTTCATCTGGGCCATCAGCAAACAGAAGGAGGAATTGTGAACAATGATGCCAAGTTCTGTGCTGCCTTTGGTTGTAGTTTCAGTCTGTGTTGGCCACACTTCCAATATGTAGCAATTAAAGTCAGAGTAAGACTTGGCAAAGATGTCATTTGACTCGGCACTCTCTTCGCAGTGAGGGTTGGTTGCTTACAGTGGACATAATTCCCAGGAAGCTTCATAGCATAAGTTCCTTCGTGGTCGTGCTGGCGCATTACATTCATCATGGCCAAACATTAGTGATTGGGTAATATCAAATCCAGTCATTTCAAACTTCAGCAGAGTTGTTTCTCTATAGCCAAGGGTCCAGACCCTCTGGATGAAGCAAAGTGTAGAACAAGGAACTGGTATTTACCAGGCTACTGCCAAACCTGCAGAATCAAGAAATCACTTAGACAGAGGCAGTCTAACAACATGAAGTAAGCTAAAAGAGATGAAGAAAAATCACCAAAACATGATCAGATCTAAAGAAAACCAAGAACAGAGGACAAAAAGAATAAGTGATATCTATCAGTCTTGGAAGTGAACAACAATGATACACAAGTGGAGAAGACATTCAACCTTTCCAGGAGAGGCCCACTTACCAATATGAAGAGGTCATCAACAAATTTTTACCCCTTTGGGCTCAAAAAGTATTTTTGAATTTGAAACCATCCAGGAGGACCAAGAAGAACCCAGAACAACATCTAAAGCTTTGCAGGCCTCACTGCCTCAGATAAAGCCAGAGATCATTATTCAAAAGAGACATAAATGTCCTTCATGGGAGATTTCCTAGACCAGAATCACTGCTGACCCAAAAGAACACAAAGATCTGTCTTATATTTACCATAAAACATCTCTAAGACCTTAGGGAAGTATTTTGGAAAGGCCAAAGTGGAACTTTTTGCCAAACCATAAAGCTTTGACACACACACTCAACAGCTGCTTTATTAGATCCACCCAGTTAGTAAACCAGAAACTTGCTAGTGCTTCAGATTCAACAAAGTTTTGGTACAGACTGACATGATCATTGCATTATTTCTGCAGATTTGTTGGCATGTAGAGGAACTTATGCTCCACCGCATGCAACATAAAGGTTCTCTGTTCGACTGAGACCTGTTGGCTGTAGAGAGCAACAGAGTCAAGAAAAATAATTGTCATGTTCAAGAAACTAGTTTGAGGTAAGCTGTGAGCATTATCCTGCTGGGAAAGAGCCATCAGAAAAAGACTTCACTGTCACCAGAAAGGGATGGAGACGGTCAGTGATAAGATTCAGGCTGTGGTGTTTAGATGATGCTCAGCTGGCCCAAAGTCTACCAAGATATTATCCCCCACACCACAACACCATGATACAAGGCATAATGGATCCAACATGCTTTCAAGTTGTTTACAACAAGTTCTGACGCAACCTTTTTCATGCCGCAGACTCATCAACATTCCAACCAGATTCATTTGATATGGAGAAATGTGGATTAAATCCAACATGAGATTCTGCAAACCATGACTGTGACAAGTACTCTCCTCTGACATCAACAAGGTATTTACATTCACTCAGCTACTGCTCACTGGATATCTGTCCCTTGTCAGTCCGATCTCAGTAAACCAGAGAGAAGGTTAAGAGCCAGAGACCAGCAGTTCCTCCAATATACAAGCCTTTCTGGCACCAGTAACCTTGAAACGTCAGAGTCGATTTCTTTCTCATTCTGATGCCCAGTTTCAACTTCAGCAAGTTGCCTTAACCAAGCCTAGAGACACTGAGTTGATGTCATGTGATTAGAAGAGTCAAACAGTTCAAAAGGTGTACCTTATAAAGTGTTCAGTGGTTATGTTTGTCCATTTATATTCAATAAAAATGTATTAATGCACAGGGTGGACTGAGTAATTCACTATTTGCAAACTTTTTATAAAACCAGTTTGCATCCAGTAAAAATCAGTTTATTGTTTCTGTGTGTAGATCCAGATACCCAACGGTGGCAGCAGCTGTATTCTCACAGAATCCTATTTGACTCTTCTATGCTTGCTTCTTTTATGCCTCGTTTTGAGTGAGAGGTACGGGTCAGTCCGGCTCGGTACCCTGTTTTATGGTCCGTCTTTTTCAGGAGAGCATTTCCACCTCCAGCTGGAGTCTCACTGGGCAGGCGAGTGACATTTTTGAGTCGTGTGACGCCATTAGCTCCGCTCTAACCAGAACTTACCGTTGTCCTATGGATCTACAACTGAAGGGTACCTAGGAATGGTGGTTCTATGGGCCACTTTTATAATGGAAATGGACAAATAGCATAACAACCCGTAGAAGCAAGGCTTGGAAGCTGTGGAACCAGCAGTAGCTGCTCCGTGTTAACATTAAATTCCCAACAAGTCTCTGAGCTGCAATAAAAACCACCAGTGTTGGGTCTGCAGCTGCTGGCAGCAACCCAGAGCAAGCGGGGTTGCTCTCCCACAACCAAAACACACGCTTTTCATCACCGTGTTAATACATCATGTCAGTTTTCAGCCCTGCTCGATCCCGGCATGGCTGTCTGGTTGCCGGCCAGGTGGTCCAGTGTCCTGCTGTGATGTGGGGTATGACTGTCATTGCTTATCACTCTCCTCCACCTGCTCACAGTCACACTGATCGCATCAGTCAGAACAAATGAGCCAGAAAAGCATTTTCCAGTCAGAACTGGGGTCTTTGGATTAGAGTTCTGCATCAAAGATAAACTGGAGATTTGGAGCATTTAGTCTTTATAGTACCAGAACTTCAAACAGGTTGGTTTTATCTGTACTTTGGACTCAAGAAGTTGTTATTCTTGGATCCTTTTCTCCATCTGGACCAATTTAACTGATCAATACATAGGCTGTGATGACAGAACTATTTTAAAGTCGCATTAAGCTGAAAAGATGAAGATGAGGTAAAAAAAAAAAAAATAATAACTTCTAGAATCATTAACATTCAGATCACCTTGATTGTTTTCATAACTGGAAGCTTCATTTGAAGCTTCTCCAATCCTGGATCATCTTTTTTCTTTCTATTAGAGGAACAACCAAGAACACTTAAATCCATAAATCTAAAGCTGGAGTGTGGTTGACAGCAGATTATTTCCTATATTGCAGAGTGCAAAGGAAGCAAAAGCTGCAGCAGTCGGATAAACACTTGCAGGCGCTTCAGGCTGCACATCTGAATGTATTTAGAAACTAAATGGACTCCTGCTCCTCCTGTTGCCGCGCTGCTGTTTGGAACGGACCACTTGAAATCGGACCTCTGGCTGCTTCTATGGTGACTCAGTTTCAGGTCTTTGGGTTGAACATAATGCTAGCAGTTATAAAAATTAGCCTTCTCATACCTTATCCGCATCTGATGTCAGATAAACAAACAATGGATGGATATTCAACCTTGGTCCAATTGTTCTCTGATGAACTAGGTAATGAAACAAACTGATCTTTTAATTATGAATTTGGCTCCAAACAACCATAAAAACAATGTTAAAATGGTTATTAAAAAAATTATCACATTTTGCTTAAAATCTGACATATGGTCTGAAGAAATGTGGTGAGTTTTTCATTTTTATATTACAAAAGGAGAGCTTTTTTAATCTCATTGGAGACTGAAAAGAAGATAGATTTGGTGCTTTATTACAGATCAAGCATTATAGTAGCGAAGAAAAAGAGGCAAGACATGGATATATCTGCATTAACACATCAGCACTGGTCCAATTAACTGGGTCAATATACCTTCTACCTTATTTTCTATACATCTTTGGCTTTTATTGGCCTCGTTCAAAAACTTTGGCCCTGAAGTGTCTTTGAGCTACTTTAGTTTTAAAAACTGCTAAAATAATACAATATACTGAAAATCTTTCTATTGTGCTGATAGAGCTCATATGAACATCTGGTGAACTTTGACCCCTCCCTCTCATAATGAGTGATTTATAATCATGTGTGTCCATGTACAAAGTTGTTGTGGGTGGTTTCCCCTTTAAAGCAGCTTTATTGGGGAGTAAAACCCCAGTGAAACAACCCAACAGCCCAAATTTTGCTACAGAAAATCAGTGAGCCTAACAAACACATTCTCCAGCTCCTGCTTCTCTTCCCACACTCATAAAAGTTTAAAGGTGCTCCTAATTGCTAACACACCTGTGACAAAGCAGGCTCATGTTGCTGGGATGTTTATATTCTGGCTCCAGTTCTCTTCCTTTCCTACCGACGGCTCAAACTATCACATGTTTTCTATTTAACTGTTTTTCAGGGGAAGACTCCTTCTCCTCCTTATGGAGTCTCAACGTACCCGCAGAAACCCACAGAAACCCTGCTGGGAAGACTAATGTCTCCATCTCTTGAGGAACAGCTACTGAGATTTACAACTTGGCCTGGATAGATGAAGGAACCTCCAGGAATATTTAGTTTTTATCTTGGTTTATCTTGCTGTTTGTTGACATCACTGATTTAAATCGACACATAAATGGAGACAAACAGCTTAGAAACAATGTTCTCACATTTTCCTTCTGGTTAACAATAACTACAGGAAGCTGGACTCCATTTTCTATCATAAACAGAAGCAGATTTATTAGTTTCCACTAACTGAGCCTCAGGTTCAGAGGTCAGTCCAGCAGTGCACATCTTCAGAGTTTGGTTATGGTTCCATTAGATGGTGTCTCCACTAAGAGGCTGAAGCTGATTTGTGATTGGTTGTTTCAGAGCCCTGCCAGCAGCAGGCTCAGCTCCGTCTGCTTGGCTTTATTCTATGTTGGCTGTTTCATTGTATCAAACAAGGTTTTATTAATCAATTTATGGATTAATAAAACTATAAATCGTTTTATTAACAATTTATGGTTAATAAAACATGACAGTCCTTCCTGCTGTAAATACCAGGAAGAAAAAATCCACTGATGCTTCCAACATTTTTACCAAACAAATCAATTCTTGGTTAAGAAGATTAAGATTAAAATTAAGGTTAAAATTAAAGTCTAATATGAACCAAACCTGAAATCTGCAGGCAGAACCACAGTGAATCTTTCTACAACTTTTTTATTCCCAACCAGTAACCATGAGGAAGGAAGCAATAAGGAAACCAAAGCTTCTGCTCCAGGGAAGCTCTGGTTCCAGTCTAGTGAGGTCAGGAGGTTATGGTCCATATGAGCTCTATATCTATTTACAGCAGGAAGGACTATCATGTTATTCTAACCAGTCTGCTGCTTTGTAACAGTGTTTGTGAAAACCTTTAAGTTACACCTGCCAAACTGGGAAATGTCTAATTGTCTCACGCAAGACATGTTTGAAACACGTAGGACAATTGACTTGAGTGCCTCAGATTTTAATCTGTTTAACTGAGGGTATTGTATCAGACCTTATTGCAAATTCACATCATCGAATCTTAGTGGATTCCTGGCTTTTTTTATCCCAAATCTCAGGTAACTTTTGAGCTTTGTTCATGCACATTTCAGACTTTACAATGTCAGAGAATAGCTAGAATATTTTCCTTTAATCAGAGGAAGTTATACTAAAAATCAATTTCCGTATCAGAAAATGTTCAAGTTTTTCTGAGCTTTTTGGTGTAAATTTTCTCCTCTGTGGTCAAACTGTTATTTTTCTGTGATCTACAATGAACCTCATATTCTCTCATATAGATCTGCATACAATAAGTTAAACCAGGTAATGAATTTGCATTGAATACATCCAGGCTTTAGAGAGTCTGAGTAAACAGACAGACTGGTAACCTGTCAGTGAGGAGGACAGGTTGATGATTAACATCAGTCACCATTTCTACTCTTGATGATGAAGAGAGAAAATCAGAGACAAAAGGAGGAAAGGTTTGCCTAATGAAGAAAGGTTTGATTATGAATGATTTCTGACAATGTCTCTGCTGGACATCAGACTTTCCTCCAGACAAAACACTCTCACTCTCTTATGTTGTCAACTTTCATTTTTTCTGCTCTCTTTGCAGTGTCTGCTCCCTCTTGGCCATGTTTAAGGGACATTTCAGAGGAAAATAGATGCTTACGCCTGTTTGGATATGTGATGCCTTGCTCCGTGTGCGTGCGTGTTCCTCTCCTCCCGCATATGGATGGTGGGTGGTCAGGAAAGGGTTAACAGCTGCTCTCTATAAACTCTGCAGGAAGCTCAGCCTTTAAATGCAGAGATTTGTCAGAGCCGGAGCTGAGAGCGCGGTGTTGACCCAGACTTCCTTGAGGCTCAGCGGTGTCTGCATCACACTGCTTCGGACAGCATGAAGGCGCTCCTGATCACCTGTCTGCTGGCGCTGTGGCTGATGGCGGCCTCGGCCCGGACGTTCGGCCCAGAGCTGCGGCTCAGACCTGGATCTTTACCCAACGGATACATCAGCGAATATTTGAAGTCAAGGAGAGCGAGGGTGAGGAGGTTATCGTTTACATCTGACCTGTAGCCGCAAGTCGGTAATTATTTCTTAAGAGTGTCTGGATATGGTTCCAGTTTAGACACATCTCTCCTCAGTGTTGATGACTGTCTTTAGATTTAAAACTGTTTAGTTATGTTTATTGTTGTAACACTTGAATTTTTGATTAAAAAATGTTTGGTTGCTTTTCTTTAACTTAAACCAAAACCATAAATATTCTGAGCTTTTGCAGTAAATCAAGCAGATAAAAAACAAACATTGAAGTCCTAGCAGAAGATGTCTCTGAACAATCAAAGCAAAGTGAGAAACTGTGAAGTCAGAATCTAAAGCATCTCTTTCGGCCGTCAGGAACAGCTGGAGTTTGTCTCCCAGCTGCTGATTAAAGTGAAACTGACTGGTTCATCTCTCCTCCAGCTGCTGTCAGCTCTGATTCAGCCCTCTCCTCTCTAGCAGATGGTTCACCCAAACAACCTCCTGTGTGTTTTCACACCAATCAAAGCTAACCCTAAACCGACAACCTCCTTCCAACCATAATAGTTCTCCATGAGTTGACTGCATGAAGCAAAACCATCAAACCAGCAAATGTTTGTCAGGAAATTCCTCCAGGAGAAGAAAAACCCTCAAAGAATCCACAGAATGAGGAAACTGTGGTGGGACATGGTGAACATGCACCACAGCTTCACTTTAATCAACCTTTCTTCTTCCAGCAGCTCTCAAATGCATTCAAATATAATCAATGTGGATAAATGTAAATTAAATAGAAAATATGGAACTTTTTCCATATTTTCTATTCATCATCCTGATTGGTTGGGTTACGGCTGGATGTTGCATCCAGCTCCAGTTCGGTCTCAGAATCGAAGTTCGTCTGCTTCATGGCTAAAAGCAGCAGCTGAAGCATCAGAGCAGTGAACTCTGGGACAGACTGATCGATTATCTGATCACACTGAAGCATGGAGAGCTGCTTCTGTTTGCGCTGAGCAGCAGCAAACAGCTCGGTGGGATCCATCCACACTATGAACGACCTCTGACCTTAGACTGTACTGGAAAGAACTAGGTTCTGTCTCTGCAGATTTGAATTTATTGCATCAATAGATGCCCTGCAGCGCCACCTGCATCCTGTATGGGGGCATCAAGAGTGCAGAGTGGACCCCTCATGGATTGGTCCACAGAAAAAAATCCAAAATATTCAACAGAAAATGCAGCTTGGGAAGCTGAAATACCGAGACGCAATGCATTCCACGAGCGCAATTATTTTCCTTGATGCTGACTGGCTGTATGCCCAAAAGAAGTCGACCAATAAAGAAATTCTTGCGTTGGTGCAATCCCAGTTCAAACACCAAATATACCTTAATATGCATCAAAATGCACAGCAGAAACCATCTTAACATTGTTTTCTGGCCGATCCTCAAAAGACTGAGCTGCAGATTCCCATTTAAGTTTGATTCCGAATCCAGACTCTGTCAGGTCACAGTACACCTTATTTTATTGAAAAGTACTGAACAATACCAGTGAAGCAATACACATTTGTTTTAGCTGCACATTACGTATTGCTCTTGAATGTAAATAATGTTTACAGCATTGCTGTTCCAACTGTAGCTCCTTTTGTGTTTCATTTTTCACATTTTAAAAACAAACAAAAGTTGCACAACAGGTTAGACTGCAGTCTTGGGGTGGGCAATATGGACTATATTTTGTGGTACTATTGTAATAATGATAAATGTGACATAAGAACTATTTATTACTTATTTTTAAGGTAACTATATAATAATCTAGAGAAACATTCCCATTTGAAATGCACTTCTTTAGGACTCCAGTGACATAAAGAAATGTGATTTGTGTTACTAACCTGAACACAGTAACGGCATTTAAAAATATTTAGAAATTTATTGGTATTTTATGACCCTTTCAATGAAAAAACACGCCAATACTGACAGTTTTGGGTTTTTGGAATTTATCATGACGACAATAAATCAAAATTTATATTTTGATAAGAAATTTATTACAATAAATAATAAACAATACAATAAATGCCCACCCCTACTGTGGACCTTTTTGAAAAATTTTTAAATTATATTTACGGTCTTTTTGATTTCGGCAGCAGTTCCACTAGCAAAGTGGAACCGGAGTGGAGTCGGTCTGCTCTCTGCTCTGACTGCAGGACGGGGATGACAAAAGCTCTCAGTCTGGTGCTTTGGTCTCAACTAGTTCTTTTTTTTTTTTTGAAGGACAATTTTTGTTTACAGAAACTTCAGTATTCCTTTCACTTGTTATTCCAGTTTTGTTTTATTTTGGATATTTAAAATGTCTTCCAGTTCCAGTGTTAAATATTCATTAGAATTTAAAGTTTATTGATCTTTGAGAACGTGTTCTTGCATTATTACCATTAGATTACTTGAAAATGGTCTTAAAACAACAATATTATTAATTGCAATAATTTCTGGAATAATTTATTGTCCAGCCAAACTTGTTTCGGCAACAGGCCTAGGCGTGACCCGGTGGACAGATCTGTGAGTCAGTCTCTCATGGCAGAGCAGAAGGGATCAAGGATGGATTTCACATCGAAGAAATGGCCGATTGATCGATCTGTGCTCCTAGACTCTGAAATATTAAAATAGGCAGCAATAGGCGTCTTTTGAGGAAGTCTCAGGTGTTCTGAGGCAATTATAGCCCCTCCACTGTACAGGGAGACATTGGGTGTCATTGGTTTGAGTTAAATGGATTCAACTTGGTTCCTGTAGACGCTGGACTTTTCCAGCGTCTACTGGAAAAGCGTCTAAAGAGAGCTCTTCTCTCTCTTCAGAAAGAAGAGCAGCACTCTTCTCTCTGTCCTCCTCGATGATCGGAATGTGGTCCTGCAGGAATGTCAGGTGTGAAACTCTGAGTTTAAAAAGTTTAACCGGAGCCTTGATCCTTCCCTCACCTATCAGGTGTTGGACAGGAGCAGCCAACGTCTGCTTCCTCTGTAAAACGGCTGGGTTTACCCTGAGGTTGGACATCTGGTTTGATGTGTTGGACATGTCCTCCTGAGAGAAGACCCAGGGTTGGATCCAGGAGCGCTGGAGATTACACATCTCATGTCTGACTAGATAACAGCTTCTCCAGATGAGCTGCAGAACCCAGCTATGGAGGACTGCAGCACTCTGATTACCGCTTCTCATCGATATCCAAACAGAAAAACACTCCACACTTCCAGACTTTCTGTCAGAAAATGACTGATGGAGTCAATCTGAAATCATTTTTACAAAATTATCTGCTTTGTGTTGACATGAAACAGTTTATTTATCAGGGCTGATTCATGGGTTGGAGTTTGGCAAATAAGAAACAGTCAGATCTGGACTGAAAACCAGAGGAGAAGCAGCCAAAGACCAAAGAAACAAAGGCTGGAGAACAACGGACCAAGACTGGTTTTAAAGACAACACGAAGGTCTATATTTAAATGTTCCTGAAAACTTGTTGGAAGAGAAACATTTCTACTCCAAGAAGAGGTGTCAGTTTATGCAAAATATTCCAGAATATTTCCTTCCAATCAGTTTGTTTAGCATGAAATCATAGTTGCAAATCGTTGATTTAACCTCTGAATATCTTCCTCTGCAGGCCTTAAAACATGAGTATAATGCAGAAAAGTTCAACAGAACCTGCCTGTTAGTCCACATGCTCCAATAAGTGTGCGAATTTCCAAACTCGACCAGAATCAGAGATTGACCCAAACACAAGACTCTGTGTAAACAGTGCTTGTTTTCTCCTGCAGAGGGCGCTACCTCCTTCTGATGAGCCGGATGCCAGCATTGCACCGAAGGAAAGCGACGGCGGTGCTGGTGAGAGAAAGAATCTGGACTTGTAAATCAGTTCTACCCAGAACTCTTCTAGAGGCAGTTTTAGCTTGACCTGATTCACATTCTGTAAAACTCTTCTATTAAGCACCTTTTGCATCCAGTTATTAATTAGCTAATCTAATCAATTATCAACAAATTAGCTCTACACTAGACAGAAGAGGCTGAGATTTCACATGTTGATGATAAGAAGATTTTTATCTTGATCCTTTACAACAAATGGTCAAGTATTTACTAAATGAATTTTATTCCATTCTAGAAAATACAATGTTTATTTTCTTATTTTAAAAAAGGAATTGAATTATTTATATTTTTATGTATTTTACTATTGCGTATAGTAAGTGGTTAAATGAAAAATCAGCAAAATGTGCAGAGTTTAATCCAATTAATTGTCAGAATAAGCCTAGTTCTAGAATAGTTAAACACTCAGTAGAGAGAAATTACGTTAAAAAACTGTCATATCTTAACAGAAATATTCTCCGACTTGAATTGTGTGAAGCCCAGCAGATTCTGTTGAGTTTGGTGAAGTTTTAAATGACTACATGAACAATCAGCCATACAATAGGAAGTCAATGGGAGTTTTTAAATGGAGTAGATTTGGTTGAATGTTCAGAAAGGAGGAAAAATAAATAAACTGTCACCTAAAATAAGATATTAGACTGTGAAAATATAAACATCCATAAAAGTATCTGAATGTGACCGAGTCTGTCGGGTTAACCCTGGGCTCTGTGACCCGGTTCTGGTTGCTGTTCTGCAGATTTGCCCACCTGCCTGCTATGCGTCTGCCTGTCCGGTTCTGTGTACTGTGAGGAGGTGAGTCCAGACATGACCAGCGTCCCCCTGCTGCCCAAAGAGACCGCCTACCTGTACGCTCGCTTCAACAAGATCAAGAAGATCGGGAAAAACGACTTTGGAGACACTGGTAAGTCCCTGATGTCTGGACAGAACATCTGGACTCAGAGCTGAGACCTTCGTGTCCTCACAGCTGCAGAGACTTCAGAGTTCAGGGAAATAAAACATGCTTGGATTTTAAAAGTGAAGGAAAAAAAGAAAAAGTCCTGGGAATTTTGAATCAATTCAAAATGCTAAAAAATGTTATTTAGTCTGCTCGTGTTTCTGTAAAGTCATATTTTGAATAATCCTTTGATTATATTTTTCATATAAGAAAAAGCCAGGCAGCTACGACAACCTTGTACTGGTAATTTAAGTTGCAAAATTTTATGCACAAACCTATTTTTGTTTAAATATACACAGATGGAATTTGATACAGTACAGAATTGTTTTAAATAAATGTATTTTTTGCTTACTGCCTTTTCCTTTCA
Organism: Brachyrhaphis terrabensis; assembly: GCA_903067065.1. Taxonomy (NCBI): domain Eukaryota; kingdom Metazoa; phylum Chordata; class Actinopteri; order Cyprinodontiformes; family Poeciliidae; genus Brachyrhaphis; species Brachyrhaphis terrabensis. Next base: position 58,141 of record CAEGAG010316838.1, read on the forward strand.
TCAGTCACATAATTTAAACAGATTCTTTAGACTGAATAGAAAAATTAGTTTCTGAATTAAAAATTGTTTCAGGTTTGAAACTAGAAATTGAATCGCTAGACGCTGAAAGATTCGCATCCCTAATGGATTTGTTATTTAAGCTTTTAAGTTGGCAAAAATTTGATTTGATGTCTGAATACCTGACTGGATCATGAATATTTGGTATTAAAAAAGCATCCCTGTGCTATCTGCCACAGTGACCCTGAAGAGGATCGATCTGACAGGAAACATGATCTCAGAGATTGACGACGCCGCCTTCTCCAAGCTCACCTTGCTGGAGGAACTGTCTCTGGCTGAGAACAGACTGGCCAAACTCCCCGCTCTTCCCACCAAGCTCACCTCCTTCAACGCCAACAGCAACCTGCTCAAAACCAAGGGCGTGAAAGCCAATGTCTTCAAGGTACGTCAGAAGAACCCGGCTCTGGTACCAGTCAGAGAGCGTGAATCGTCTATATGAGGTAAAACCAGATTGACTTGATTTAATAAGACAGTTCAGCCCTTAAAAAGGACATTAACTTGTCTGTAAATGAAGGAAGCTGAATGATGTTGCTGTAAATAAACTCAATGTGAGAAGGAAGCTGAACAGTCTCTGTTCTCCATGACAGAAACTGACCGGCCTGGCCAACCTGTACCTGGCCAACAACCAGCTGGAGGCCGTCCCCTTCATCCCAGAGAGCGTCCGCATCCTGCATCTACAGGTCTGCACCAACACAAGTAGTTCACAGATAATGCACGGGTGTTAGGATGCTTTTATGATTAAAACCTGAACAGTGTGCTGTGAACTAGGGATGCACTCATCCACTCTTTTCACTTCTGATCCCGATATCTGAGGTTTAGCATCGGCAGATATCAATCCAATACAGAAAAACAGCCCAGAGTCAAATTAAAACATTTATATTTTTAAGTACAGACATAAATCTACTTAATTACAGATTTTCTTGATAACTCTGGACCAGTTCAGCTCACTTAAATACACCAATAGGTTCACAGACTTGGTCACACTTGCAAAAATAACTTTAATTTATTCAGTGATTGCAGTTAGCACTTTAATAGCCAATGTAAAATAAATAAACTGAAACTGTCAAAAACAAGAGGTTCACTACTTCAGTCAAACATGTAAAAATAAACTGCAACAAACCTTCATTCAAATGACTAAGAAAGTGCAATTAGGAATTCTAAATATAATATAAAATAAATAATAAAGCACAAAGCATAGAATTAGACTGAATAGATCTGTCCTTGTGGATCGGGCACATTGCCACTGATATCCGATCAAGAAGATTTCCACTATCGGGATCGAATCAGATATTAATGTCTGTCTGACATTTTTAGAAGTCACTGAAGAAATCCTGTTCGCAGTTAGCCATGTAGGAGACATTGAAGAAGATGCTCTGATGAGAGGAGGTCAAAATCAAGCTTTTTGCCCTACATACAAAACTATTAAAAAATAAAAATACACCATCCACTTGGTGAAGCGTGGTGGTGGGAGCATCATACCATGGGTCAGAGAAGCAGGTCAGAGGTGATGTGAAGATCTAAATCACGACAATCCTGGACGTAAATCTGAGGTTCACTTTCCAACAGGGCAATCACCATCCAGCCATAAATATTATGGGAAGAAAATTGGTCTAGTCAAAGTCCAGTCCTAAATAGGTCTGGGCGATATTTCCAAAAAATGACATCACAATATATTTTTAAATACCTCAATAATATATCACAGATTATATTCCACATTTTCAGTTTTTTTCTGTCCTTTATAGACTACATAGAAATATTCATGTATAAATATACACAAAATCACACACAATGTTTAGTGCCTCAAAGAAAATACAAAATGGATAAACAGAAATGTAAACTAATTTGGTTAACTAAACAAAACAGTCTCAATGAGCTACCAAATGGAAATAAAAATACTTAATTACACAAATTAAACTGTTGTGGTTCAACAGAGCATTAGTTTTATAAGATGCTTAAAAAAAGTTTCCCCATTATGTTTTTTTTAAAACGCAAACATTATGTGCAAAACAAAGAATCTTGTTTTAATACAAAAGGAAATTCTCCTTTTAAAAGTGCTCAACCCTAAAATATGTCATAAAAAAACCCTCCAAACAGTAAAAGCTTGAGAACACATCCAAATCATCTGGAACTTTGTTCACTTCTATTTCTTCCATCTGTCACAGACATTTCCACTGAAGTAAAGACTGTGTTTTTACTCTGAGTTTTTATGTTCCCACTACTGCAACTGCAATCCAAGCCACACTTTTCAGATTTCTGGTCCGTCCAGTGCCCAACTCCAGCACTTGCTGAGCGAAACATCTCCATTCCACACAAAGTTGAGAAAGTTTTCCCTCAACTGCATCTTTAATAATCCCAATAAAACAAATTCAAGTTAATTTAAAAATACATATATAATTTACCATGAAAACTATAAATAAATACAAATAGTTATAATAAATAAGTAAATATAAAAAATTGTAAAAAAATAAAAAAATAAATAAAAAAGAATAAATAAAAAGGCTAGTCAACCTGTTTTGAATTGAATAACTAAAAGAAATCATGAATGAAAAGGAGAAGGAACAAGTGTAAACTTATAATATCTGCCCCCCCTATTCACATAAATTTAGCTATTAAACTCTTAAAGACTATTAAAGGGTTTCCCTTAGTGTAATATCAGCCTGGCGGGCCACCAAGCTTTTTTGCACCCCCACCAGTCTAACATTGTTTGTTTATCGTTTTGTTTTTTTTATACACCACTAACGGTGAGATCAGTCTCTTTGAAATGGTTGGAAGCACAATGGTCAGTATGTGAATACATATTGAGATTGAGGTCAGGTGTCTTTTTTAATTCACCACTGCCTGTCATCACCTGTCTACATACTAACTACTTTAGCGAATAAAGTAGCACGTCACTTTATCGTGTTTGTTCATAATGCCTTCAGATAGCACATATTTACATACTCATTTTCAAATTTCTTGTGAACTTTAAAAAATGTTTAACTTAAGAACAAGGTGGGTCGCCAGATGACTGCCCTAGCACCCCAACCAGCAGTTTTCTGGGTGAAACATATTTCAAAGACAAATGAAAATTTTTTGAAATGTTTGAAATATGAAGAAAAATTAGACAACAAAACATTATCTTATTCTTCACTCTTCCTGTGATTCAGGACAACAACATCACGGAGGTTAACACAGACACCTTCTGCAAGTCCGACAACTCCTACTATCTACGCCTGAGCCTGTCTGAGGTCCGGATGGACGGGAACCCGGTGGTGCTGTCCAAGTACCCCGACAGCTTCACCTGCATGAAAGTGCTGCCTGTGGGTCGGTACCGCTGAGGAGAACCAATGTCCCAAAGACTCACTCTAAGGCCTCTGCAGCAGAACGGTTCTGGTCCGGTTAGTGTTGTCACTTTAACGAGCAGCGACGGGTCCAGCTCGTCTCAGTTCCCCTCCTGACTCTAAAGAGATTCTCTTAGACTTTAACAATAATAGTTCTGGGCCGGCAGAACCTTCATCTTAGATCTGAAAAAAGACCCAAAATAAAATAGAATTTATATTTTTAAAAAAAGGGAAATTTATTCTGCATGACGAACACTTCCTGTTCATTAGAGGATCCCTGCTCATTCATAACAAACAGGCTTCTTAATTTACTTCTAATGATTTTCCCAGGTAATAACAGGTGAGTTTTCTCTTTTAGTCTAATCTAATTTAATCTAGATTAATGGTGATCCTTTGTCAACTGAACATTTTAAGATGTTTCCCTCCGGATGCAACGCCGGACAAATGAGCTGGACCGTGATTAATTCAAGCATCCGACTCGTCTGCATGGCCTTGCAGACAACGGTGATGATGATGATGTTCTGTAACTTGACTTCAGTTTGTTTTCTAATTTATGGTCCAGTTGAGGTGAGCTGGAGAACATGTATCTATGAGCTTCAGTAATGTGAAAGTTACTCTCGTTTTCACTTTTTTTCCAGGTAAATAAATCTTTGTTTATGATAACTGATGTGAATAAGAGGAGCTGTACAGAAGGAGGAGTGTGTAACATGGCTGTATTTGATATGTTAATAAACTGTTTTTGATTACAGTCAGTCTGGATTATTGCTCCGTGTTTATCATGTCACATTTATTGACAGGATGAAGAACCACGAGTTTATTATAAAACTAATATAAAACAGTGCTGCAGTATGACAGGATGAACCCATACATTAGGACAAACTGTGGTGGATAGAGGTTTCAGGGACATATGGTCATCGTTTCTTTGTCTCCAGTTTGCAAAAACAAGATGTTTTGAGGTGAATCCATCCTCATATTTCATCAGTCTGGCACTGAAACCATAATTCACCAACAACCTGTTCAACTTAAACTTTAAACAGTTTTACCTCCATAATCCGGATCTGCATACCAGAACCAGAACAGCTAGGCCTGTCACTCTAACAGCTTTTGCTGGTTGATTAATTGTCCCAGAAGTAATTGTGATAAATGATAATATTGTTGATTTGAGACCATTTAAAGTAATATAGTGATATAATAATGCAAAATCACAGTCTCAAAGACCATAATGAACATTTGAGACTGGAAGACATTTTAAATATCCAAAACAAATAAAACAACAAATATGAAGCCTCTGTAAAACAAAACTAAATAAAAAAAATCTATCAAAAAAGGGCTAATTGAGAACAAAGCACCATACTGAAGATTTTTGTCAGTTTGTGATAGAAAGAGAAAAGAGAAAAATAATAAATCATGCAAATGAAAATGATTGGGCTTGTTTAAATCTATCATTTGATTAACTGATTTATTGCTTAATGCAACAGGCCAAATAAACCGCACCACAATCATCCAGCTGGGTGATGTAGAGTTGCTTAGATGTAATATTTTCTTGGCTGTTATATTTCAGCTGTGGTGAATTCAGTTTCTGTCTCTCAATATAGGTTATAAAAGTAAGATTAGTTACCATATCTACACAGATGATACACAGCTGTATATTACAATGTCACCAGGTGACTCTGAATCCATTTACTCAACAAACAGAACACTTTTATAGCGCTTTTCAACTCTTTAAGGTTTCTCGGAGACGCTTTACAATGAAATTAGTCGCTTCCATTCATACACACATTCACACACTGATGATGGCAAGCTACTGGATTGTAGTCACAGCTGCTCTGGGTCAGCAAGGCTGATATTTTGCACCGTTGGCCATTCTGAACAGAAACAAAACTGAAGTTATTTTCTTTGGACCCACAAAAAGAAGAGTCAACGCACAGCTTCAGTTATCACAGCTATAAACTAGCGATCAGGCCCAAACTCTGGGTGTAGTGATGCACTCTGACCTGAACCTTCAGAGACACATAAAGGCAGTTACAAAGTTGGCCTTCGATCACCTGAAGAACATTTCCAAGATTAGAGGACTAAGGAAGATCTAGAGAAACTCATCCAGGTATTGATTGCATTGATTATTGCAACAGTGTCCTCATAGGTCTAAATAAAAAAAATCCATCAGACAACTGCAACTGATCCAGAACGCTGCTGCTGGAGTTCTCACTAAAACCAGGAAGATAGAGCACATCACCCAGTTCTAAAGTCCCTACATTGGCTCCCTGCAGCTCAGAGAATAGACTTGTTAGTTTATAAATCCGTGAACGGCTCAGCATTACAATACATTAAAGATCTGCTGCTGTCATAGCAACCTTCCTGACCTCTCAGGTCTTCTGGTTCTGGGGATGCAGAGCAGAACCAAACATGGAGAAGCAGCATTCAGCTTCTATGCACCACAAATCTGGAACAAATTTCCAGAAAACCACAAAATAGTCAAAACACTGAGTTCCTTTAAATTAAGGCTAAAAACCTACCTGCTTAGGGTTGCTTTGATTAGTAGTAACTGGAACATTGCTCAACATATTTGATGTGTATTTGCTTCATGAAATTTAATGACAGCATTTAACAAAATGTAATGTTTATTGCCGTTTCATTGTAAACTGTATGATGTTTTATGATGTAAAGCCCTTTGAACTGCCTTGTTGCTGAAATGTGACTTACACTTGACTTAATAATGCACTGCCTGTTCAAACAACCATGAAGACATGAACTGTTCCAGAAACGTCTAATTGTTGGCATCAAATAAAGAAAACATCTGAGAGTAACATTGTGTTGAAAAGTTTGTTAAAAATTTTAAGTAGGGAACCACTGTCTTTAAGGAAAAAACTTCACTGTTCCTGATTGAAGAAGAAACAGCTGTGTTTGACTTAGAGCATTTCTACATTAGCAAGATGAAGGAACATGAAGTCACATGTTTTCCTGATGCACTGCAGCCCAGATTAGAACCAGAATGCAGTAATGTGAGAACACCAAACTGAAAACATCCATTAGCTGCATCAGACGGCTCTCATCAACACAAGCCGTTAACATGTCTGTGCACCTGAGAGGGAACATCAATATGAGCAGCACTGCTGAGGCTCATAAAGCCTGAGGTTGATAGCTTTGGTCTGTTTAGCGCTGCCGTTCATCAGCAGGAAAAACATTTAACACTTTCCATATAATTCATTTATTCTGTTTATTTATTTAACCAGTTTTAAGCTGGTGTTGTCTGGCTGTTATTATGGTATGGAGAACGTTACAGCTGGATATTTATGATGAGGAATGACATTTTCCACAGAAACCTTGAAGCAGACACAGATGAAGCTAAACTGCAGTGTTTGCAGCACGCGGCCCAGTATGGAAAATTTGTGTTAATCGTCCTGCGGTCCTGCCAACTGGGCTGGACCGCCGACTCCCCGAGTAAACAGCCCAATGTGTTCCACACCGCCGCCGCCGCTTGGTGTGTTATTTGGCATTTAGCTGCAGCCTGTCCAGCACCGTCCCGCCCTGACATTTAGATTGGTCCCGCTAATTAACACCTACGGCTCTTTTCCTCTTCATCATCTGAGCAACACAGAAATACGAGCTTCTGCAGAACCTAAAAGGACTAAAAACAAGCTGCTAGACTACAGAGAGCCTCCGTGAGTCAGATAACAGCAGAAAACCAAACAAACCCAGTTGGTTCTGGATGCCTCAGACATCCATCAGTATGACGAACAGAACCTGGAGCAGGTTCTGCTGTCATAAAACCGTTTGAAGAGGTAAACAATCTGACTAGATGTGCATCTAATGAACATCTGGTTCTCCACTGGAGAAAATTAAAACAAAACCAGAAGAAGCATTAATGTCTAATAACCCAGAACCAGGACCTCTGCAGATCAGTGGGAGGTTCTGGTCCGTCCAGTTCTGCTCTGACTCACCTGGAAGTGCTGAAAGGTTCTGGTCCGATCGTCGCATTTCTCTGAGAAACTCCTGATGGTTCTGAAGAACAACAGGAGGTCCCGGGTCTCCTCCACCCTGAAATCACAGCACATGGTCACACGATGGCGGCGTTCGTCAAGTAACCATAGCAACCATAAACAGCCAGGCTGCCTCTTGTCTGAGCTTAAACTGTTTCGTCTCTGTTTGCTTCAAAGCAACAACATCTTATGACGTCACAAACTGACTGCAAAACTTAAGCAAATGAAACGCACAAAAATAAAATGCAAGAATCCAAATGCTTCATTTTCAACTCCAAAAACAGATAGTGAAAATAATAACATTTAAATTGTCTAACCTTTGATTTATTAGAAATAATTTAACTTCACAGAGTGTCAAGTTACAGCGTCTGTAAAAAATATTCACCCCCTTGGATGTTTTACCCTTTTTATTGCCTTTACAAATCAATTATAATCAACAAAATTTCCCTATTTTGATAAATAAATGTATAACAAAATTTCCTCTCATGCTAAGTGATTTCTAAAAATGAAATAAAAATATTCAATTTAGTACTTTATTGTGCCAATTGACTTTATTAAAAAAATTACTTCAGTTAAATCATACGTCCATTTCAATAAATTCTAGTCACAAATCAGACCATTAAGCTCAATTTATTATTCATATTAGTTAAAAAGGGTTATGTATAAGGAAACCCAGCAGAGAATAGCCATTAATGCAGCGTTCACTCCTCCTGGACCAGCAGGGGGCGACAGTGGAGAGGAAAACCTCCTCTTTAACAGGAAGAAACCTGCAGCAGAACCAGAACCAGAACCAGAACCAGAACCAGGCTCAATACGAGAGAAAACATCTTAAAATCTGATTCCCGGAAAGTCAAAA
>CAEGAG010316839.1:0-13379 GCA_903067065.1 Brachyrhaphis terrabensis
TTTTCAGGTTTCCTAACTTTGCCAGTAGAATTTTAAAATGTACCAGAACAAACATAAGGCTTCTGAGATCCAATAGTGGGTGGACATACCTCACAAAATGTCCTTTTTAAATAATGTTTTGATTTTGCCTAAGAGCTCCATATTCTTGCAAGGATCCTATGATTGAAGTATTTTTTCTTCTCATTCTAAAAATGTGTTTAATTGCTTTATAACCTAAACCTGCATTAAACTTCAACACAAGTTGTTTTTTTTTTACTGATGTTCTCTAACAAACCTCTAAAGCATTGTGAGGATGCTAAAAAAAAAATCTCCCACACGAGGATGAAGCACACTTAAATTGTCTGACACAAACCTTGTTAGTGTTTTGTTATGCTTTTCTTTTGAAGTCCACTAAACTCTCTCTCTTCAACAAAAACTTCCTGAAGGCAGGATTCATGGACAGCACATATAAAGACAGACTATAATGACTTCACCCTGAGGGAATTCCCTACTCATCCACCTCATTGGAGAAGAAGCTTTAGTTTGATTTGATTCAGTTTGCTTTCTATATTATCTGTATTAGTTTGTAGGTAGATTTATGTTGTGCGTATAAAATAACTTTAGTATCCTATTGTATATCTTTATTGGCAAGGGTACTGTTTCTGTTTTGTTTGTAAAAGCTGCCTGAACTACTAATGCTGTGACGTTGGTGCCAGAAACTGGCGAGACATCTTTAAAATCTTCTTGAAAATTAAAAGAAAAACATTAAGGCTTTGGAAAACTGCTTAGATAAAGAGATGTTTAAAAGTTGCATAATACTGACCTTCAAGGACAGGAGTATGAGACTTCTTGTATAATATATTAATCTGAATAAAATACATTCAAATTTGTGGTTGAAATGTAACAAAAAATTAAAAAGTTCAAGTTTTACAAAATGCTTAAGGAAGGTAATGTACCTGCTTACAATGTGCAGCTCAAAAGAAATAAATCTTTAAAACCAAATAATATGCTCAAAGCTTTTAAATTGATGTGCTATTCATCACTTATTGGGTATAAAATCGTGAACTTTCAGAAGCACTGTCCTGTTTGACAAAACGATAAATAAAAGCTAATCCATGACATCATAAATTACTGTCAATCTGCATTCTCCAACAGAAAAAAAAGAACATTTGTCAGTGATGATTAAAAGTGACTCGAAACTCAACCTCAGTCTGATAATGAAGGAATAAAACCATGCAGACCAGAAAGCTGAGCCTGATGACGGATGGAGCAGAGGGGCCGATTACATCTAATAATAGCATTTCTACGTTAAATATTCATTACACTGAGTGAGGGATTGATGAAAGAGAGGGAGAACACAGCAGGGGGGAAAATAACTGTTTAGTAGAGAAATCGAATCAACTAAAACTGACGCACAGAGAAACAAAAATAAAAAAAATTAGAGGTACAACTAAATAGACATGGAATGGAGGAAAACATACACTGGAGAAATAAGAGCTGCCTCCAGACTTTTTGTGTCAACCAAAATTTGTGTCTTCTCATATGTAGGGCGGAGGTTTTGCTCCATGTGTATCCAATAAGTAAATCCAGATGCAGAACATATGAAGAGGTGTACATCTTATGCCTGATGTCTGAATAAACAACTGCAAGTCTCACCTTGGTGTCCAAGCTTGTTCATAAATCAACTTGAAATGTAGATGAACACAGAGCTGGGCATAATTCACTGCCCGAATAGTTGAAACATATATGGTAAGCATCGGCTTATGCAGCACAAGTTAATTAGATATCAGAAGTGAATCAAGCAGAAAAAAGTAAATAGATGACTGGATTGAATATTCAAAGTGCTACACGCTTTGAGTGGTGATTCTTTTTTAAAAAATATCTAATAAAATTAATTTATTGGATACACAGGGAGCATTTGCTTTTCTTCTCTTACTTATCAACCCAATAGGGGCTGCACAACTAATCCACTTTCAGTTGCAAGAGGACTTGTCAGAATAGTCATGACCATCCATGTTCATTTATTTTAGTCTAAAAAAAAAAATCATTTAATTACATGACAAGATTGCCTGCCCTACTCTGCAACCCATTGACAACCAGCTGCAGGACAGAAAAACTATTCTATTTTATCCACTAATCAATAGGTAGACAGTTGGGTTTTGCATTTGAGAAAACAGCTCAAATGTTAGAAACAGTTTATCACCCCTTTCCTTTCTTATGAGAGGATGGAGCATAGGGGAGTACAAAGTTAACAAAAAGGCTTAAAGCACAAAAACTGTGAATTTCAGGTGAAGGTTTGAACATTTTAAACATACTAGTTCCTTTCATACGGGAAGAGAACAAACTGACCTAACTCAGTTTTACTATTTCAGTTGAAAATAGATCAAACTGCTTCTGTGAATCCCAACTTAGTGTTTGGAACCTGTCCTGTCAGAGCAAGCCAGCACTAATGGCATAACAAAACACACAGAAACTTGCAGGCTGGAAAAAAGTTGGCTCTTTTACGTATTTTATGGAAATCACTGCCAAGTTACTTCAGTTATGGGTAGGAATAGGTCATAATTAGTGGAAGCACTTAACAGAGTGACAAGGACTTACAAAGCATTAGAGAAGTGCTCCTAACATTTTCAAAGGAAACGAATGACAGACTTCTGAGAAGAGTAAGTCCTTTTAGGTGTGAGCGGGGACAGTGGCCTAGATGTTTCTGTCCATGCCTTCCAGGAATGAACCACTTAGGTTTCACATGTAAAATGAAGGAACAACTCACTTTTCCCATTTGCTCCAAGACCTCTTTGACTAAATTATGTCAGGCACACATATTTTTCTTGAGCAAAAACATCTCACTGTGTCTTATCTCCAGAAATAGTTGCATAACTCTGCATTTTAGCCAACTTTGTTCTATAACTCCAACCTAGAGGCCTTAATTTAGTTGTTTTGCCTGACCAGTTTGGCTTTGGTTATAAGTCAAAATAGCCAAATCCTGAGTGAGTACATCAAAATAGTTTTCCCAGTTTTATTTGTATGACATAATTTTTCTGACCTGTGAAAATGTTTTGGTTTCAGAAACATGTTTCTTTTGTTTTACTACTTCAGTGGATAACTTGCTCCTTTGTATGTGATAGAAAACAAACACTCTTATAAATCAAAACAGGTCAGTTTCAGTTAGCGTTAATGAAATGTAAATGTAGTTTTTCTGATTACTTAACTCAAAAATAAAAAAATATACCCCTCCAATTCAAATATAAACTCAGGAAAAATCTGATCACAGCACATATAACGATCGCATGTCTGCAATCACAAATACAATATTGAGTGGTTACCATCACTATGCCACTTACATTTTATAACTGAGTGAGTCAGCAGTCAGCTTTTGGAATAAATGTTGATACCAAACCAATACGTCTCAGTGTTGAGAGATCAGGGCTGTTTATGATGCACTTCTGTTTTCTGAATGAAAGCAGAGAAGTTGGCTTGTTGTTATGGTGATTGTGCAACCCGTCCTACCAGGGTGTCTGCGGAAACCGAGAGTAACCATAACAACGGCGGAACTTTCCTCCAGAACGCAGAGCCATACAAACACTAACCGTGACCCACACACGCAAACACCCACAGCGAGGTGACGATGCCCACATCTCAGCCAGAGCGTTAACAGTGGAAATTCTTTCTTAACATGAACCATTAAATGCATCTTTAATATTTACTTACTTTTTATTGCTTAGAAAAGTCCAACATCTGTTTTTTGTCTACCAATTACAGAAAATAGATATACAGCACCCCTTCATCCTAATATTACCAGGAGACAGCAGTACACTTGTTTTTCTAGTTGAGTATTATAATCATAGACTTTAGTAAACCAGGTAAAAACACATTATTTTGCTTCATTCTGTTTTCCAAGTATAATCTTATGAATATGATGAACACTCCATGTTTCCAAACTCAATAAGTTATCGTTAAATAATCTTGATTTTAGTGTTGATCAAAGTAGTTGTGATTTTTCTTTTTACTCAAGCAGGCCAATGCTAAAAACAGGTGTTTAAACAAATTAGAATTTTGGATAAAATTATTTAAACACAAGAGAGAAAGAAGGAATGAATGAGAAAGACAAAATGGCAGACAGAAATTGAAAATTAAGACTCAAGTCTAAAAGGATGGTAAGCGTTTAAAAAAGGTTTTTGGTATATGTTGGATTTCTTTGAATCAACATGCAATAAAATATTAGTATGAGAGGGAATATAGAAGAGGTCTATTTACTTTTCATGAGAGGGACACAGTGTGTCCCCAAGCAAGTGTGCAACCAGCAAAATCCACCCATATATTACAGAGATCAACACTGTGGTGTTAATGCAAAGAACCACTTACACTGACATCAACTTGGATCGGTAACAAGGTTTGCAGTATTTCACAGATGTGTAAATAATTTTATCATCATAAAGTAAAGCAATTACAGGACGCCGCCACCCATCACCAAGGTTCATTAAGCTCTGAAGTCCAGCTGCTCTGCACATAATCCTCTCGAGTCTCTTGCCTTTGGTGTTTTGCCCTACTTGCTCACTCTGATGTGGGAAAACAGTGAATGCTTTAGGTTGATTGTGGTCTCAGTTTTTCCCCTACAGATTGTGAATGAGTGGAGCGGCTGGAATTACATGATACAGACCAAGACACTTTGTGATTCATGTGAAAATCCTGCTGCATCCTCATGACATGGTCATTTAAGCAAGAGGGGTAAAGAACATAAAAACTGAAGGCAAAGATCAAAAGGGAAAAGCGCTCTCCTCAACTACAACATTGGTTAGATAAGTTTCAGCACCATGGATAGCAGCCAGAATCTCAGATTGCATAAGTGAAATCGTTCACATTTTTTACTTGCTAATAAAAGAGATATTTTTTCGAGTCAGTGAAATACATTATCCCAGTACAATTACCTGTCTTGAGTGTGGTTTAAAGACTGTCAAGACCAGCTCAGTAGTACAATGTAGATGTACTCACAGAAAGAGACATGGATTTCCCTTTAAGAGCTATAACATAAGACAAAATAAGAACAGCACTCAAAATATTATTTCTAGTCTTCTTGCCACGAGCAGTCATTAATTACACTCATTGGGAGCAGAGACAAAGTCATGCTGTGTGTGTGCGTGTGTGTGAGCGCAGTCAAGATCTGTCTTTAGAATCTGACATTATAGTTTAGTATGGCTAGGGCAGACAATGCTACAGAAATGCTTGTCTCCAGTTGTAAATACTGGAAGACTCAGAACCTCACCCTGAATNATCAAAAAACTACCAACATCTCCAAATCCAGCACTGACAAGGATTGACAGATCAAAAGGATAAAACCGAGCAAAGTTGCTGTACATTGTTTGGCCTTCCTGTAAACGGCTTGAAGTTTTGCACTCGCTCCCCGTCCTGCAGCCTGAAAGACCAACAGATATGCCTTCATATGTGACCTTTCTAGTAGCTTCCTGTGTCTCTGCTGACTTAAGAGATGCAGCAAAAACATTTATTCAGAACGTCAGTTGATTTGATGACTTTCTGCAGCAACAAATGTTTTACATTTTGGATATGAAATAAATGCAATGTTCATAATTGATAGCATTTTTATAAGAAATATAATTTAATACGGCTACTATTTAAAATATATTTTTGTTATAAGAATTGTATTTCAGTTTCATTGAAGATATTCGGATAGTGTCCTAATGAAGCAGTTGGAAGACTCACTGAACTGACTGAAGGTAAAGATGTAAAGAGCGAAACATCAGCACTGATCCATGTTACTCTCTACTAAGAGATAATATTCCAGTAACATTTTATTTAAAGCACATAGCATCTCATCCAAGTTAGAAAAACTGTTTCATTTATTACTACAGGTGCTGAAGCTGCAATTTGTCTGTTTATGCTTTCGTTGGACACCATCATTTAATGGCCTTTAACTGCAGTTTTACAACATAAATATTTCATATTTATGTTCATCTTACTTTTATTTAGAATGGGAGTATCTGCATCTCCTCCAGCACATCACCAAGATGTGCCCACACAAAAGGCAAGCTCAACATGGCATTCATAAAAGTGCTCAGTTGCTGTCTATAAGTATGCAAATATCATCTAAAACCTCACTTTAAGAAAAGAAATCTAATTTTATTCAAACATTTTTTCTTTAAAATAGAATGACTCAATCTATATGAAGGAGGATAAGGTTTTCCAGAGACAGTTGCTGAAGTAAGAAACACATATTAGGATTCAACAGATAAACACTAATAGAATCTCCAACAGTTGAACTCATCAAGTGATCCTTACTGTCTCGCATCCCTAGCACGTAATCACATAGCGGCAAACAACAGATGGAAAGAGGAACAGAACAATAAGCAGCTCCTAGGAGGCAAAGGAAAGATGTTTGCTGTAGATCCTGTCATGTTTCATATTTCTTCCACACTCTGAAGGAAACAATAACAATGCTGAACTAAATATCCCTTTCCTGTAAAATTAAAATCAAATGAATGGATATGGTTGCCCCAGCAGCAAAGTTTATGGAAATTCTCAGCAGTAGTTGTCAACACCTAACAAACCATCAGACCGAAAGTGTCTGGGACACTCGCCTTGCATCACTTTTAACTGTGTCATACTAAAACTCTCTGCTTCAACTATGGAAGACTCATCTGATTATGTTATGTATCAGGGGAAATGTGGAATCTCTTACTAATTAAGCATTTTCCCTCCTCAGAGAAAAGCTTTTATAACAGCACTTTCTAATGATTAAAAGTGTAAATCTGGGTCACTAAACACTAACAGTCAGGAAAAGCAGCAACATGCCGCAGAGTGACAGTTCAACAAATTTCAAGTTCAAAAGCAGTTCAGCTTATCGTGACACAGCAGGCAGAACTTCATTCCATTAGCAGGCTGTTAAAGGATGCAAAAACTGCGCACTATATGCAGATTATGGTTTTATTTTATTTTTAGCAGAAATAATCTTGTTGATAAAACGAAAAATCATAACGGGTGTTTCAAAGCTTTTCCATAAAAGTTGGGATGAAAGAGCATGAATAAGCATAAAAACCTTAATCCTACTTAATATAGGGCAAAAGATAAATAGACCTTGCCCCCATCTTTTGTGAAACATAACAGCAATAAAACTGAAAATGCTTAATTCTGAATCTAAAGTTCAATTTGGACATGAAGCTCAAAAATCAAAAACGATTTGATTTGTAGAAAACTCTCTCTCACACACACACACACACACCTGCTCAGTACACTAATAGCTCCAATATCTTCATAATGTAATGGCTATACTGCAAATGCAGAGCATCAACAATCACACTTTAAAGCCATCTGTGAAAGCTTTATTTTCTTAAAGCGAAAATAGACAAAAAAGTTATTCTGTTTCCCATTTTCAAATGGAAGATGAAACAATTACTGTTTAATACAACACACAAAGTCTATACATGCGGTATAATTAGCAAAGACATCCGTAGGCAGACATACAAACTCAAAAAATAATTTCTGTCACAGGTAGAACTGAATAAAAAATCTTTAAATAATAATCTCAAACTGAAAAGTTTTACAAAATTCAAACCTTTAATTTAAGATATATTTTTTAATAAAGTTTCTTGTGCACAGTTGTTGGTACTCCAAGTGATTTCTAAGGTCTTCTAGTAAACTACAACTTTCTGTTATCTCGGAAGAAAGATATGACATAACACAGAGGCTCAATTATTGTAGTCACTGGCCATTAGGAGGTCCAGGATCCATGTTTACCTTGCCAGCACACATAGTGAGCAGGATGGCAGGAGAGGTTTAGTGTCACTATCTAACATTAGACACCATCTGCATATAAAGTAGATGATGCAGTGAAACAACTTTCTATTCTGTAGTCACAAATGTAAAACTAGCAAACATTTGGAGTTTGCTAGTCTCAGCTGAAATGTTTTGCCTTGGTCAGATCAGCGATGATTGGGAAGAAATACTCCAGGTGGATTTGAAGTAAAACAAAAGACAAAAATATGAAAGCCACCTCATCTCAGCATGTTGGATGATCTTTGATGTTGTGGGACCAATTATCTTCTAAGAGCCCCAAGAATCTTGTTAGAGTACATGGCCAGAACTTTTTAAATAAAAAATCTGTTTCACTCTATCAGTACAGTATTTCTTCAATAAATCAATTTAACATTTTTTTATTCATCTTTACCAGGGCGTGCCAACATCTGGACGACCAATTAGGGACATTACTCAAACCAAGTAACATGACATCCTGCTGCATAATACATCAACATTTTTACTAAATTAAGTCCAACCCTAAGAAAATTATTTGCATAAGAGAAATGTCTGATAGAGCGCCTCATTGTCTGGGGAGAAGTATAATAATGGCACCATCTGTAGTCTAGTACTGGAGCTTTCCAAATCCGAAAGGGCACTACAGTAAGTCAGGGAGAAAAATTTGAAAGGTTGGTCCAGGATAAATGGGTCAGAGCAAAAACAGACTAGATAAATTAGGGACATAAATTACACATCAGTTGATTTCAGTGTGACCCAGTTTAAACACTGGGTTTGCTGGTTCATGCCTGTAAAAATTCTTCAGCATATCTGTCATTTGCTGACACGGCGGTCCAGCAGCTGGCAACGTTTCAGCTCATAACAAGCAGGTTCTGGGAGTGACCCAGCTGGCTGGCTTTAGCCTTATTGTGAGGGTTTAAATCCCCCTCAGTTGGGGAGTTGGTTCTAATAACATCTTAACTTTTTCTTATAATGGAGGTAAATAAGGTATTATGTTTTTAATTCTGCAAATACTCTGATGATTATCAAAGATGAAGCCAATAAGATTTAGTAACATAATTTCAATAGCTGCTATAATGCGTAATTTCAGACCTTTAGCAGGTATAATTGATGAACAGTATGTCACTTCTCATGTCCATCTCTCTCTCAACCCATCCATGTGTTAGTATGAGTTCTGTGTCGAGTGTGAGAACTGAGCAGTGTGCAGTGCAGCCCTGGGGGAGGTGAAGCTTCATTCAGGAACCTCTATGGGTGCCACAAAGCTGCATTCATGCAGCTGAATAGCTGTTTTCTACAACGAGGCACTAGTCATCCCAACTCCATTGGAACGCCTCTATGAGTTACCACTCTCTCTGCCTTGGTATGCATAGCCTTATCCTGCAAAAATCACAAATGCTTAGATTACCAAAGGCCACAGAACACACTTGCATGAAAACAATGACACCAGTTTCCAAGTATGAGTCCTTCCAGGATTTGTTTGATCCCAATATTAACGCCGATAGTAAAGACTTCCTGATGTCTTCTCTGTTGTTTACCTATTTAGTTATTGATGTTTATAAGAAAGAATAATGAGAACAAATGAGAAAAAAAATCTGCTATAATTTCCATATGATATAGAACAGATTGTAATCAAAGAAAAACTGGAAATACTTCGAACATCACTTTAAAAGATTGCCGATAAATAATCACAAATTCTCGCAGCAGAAATTATTTTAGTGAAAAAAAGATGTTGAGCTTTCTTTTTCATGTAAATCATGACGATATTTAAGCTGATATAAAAGAGTAGATAAATAGCGCATGATCAGAAAACTAAGTCTAAAGTCAAAGATGGAAATGGAAGGAACAACGTCTCATTCAGATTCAGCTAATGTTTGTTTCCAATTAACGGAGAGTTGGAGTCATGATTCCCCACATTGACTTCCTGTCAGCAGAGTCCTGCTTCCTCCCACAGCCCATACTGGTGTAGAGTTTCCCCCTAATCTGTCAATTGGAACGGTCCGAGCAGCTGTCAATCGATATCTCTGACCTCTGGGGTTTGGAAGTCTGTCGCCTCATTTGAAACACTTATGCAAATTTTGTTGGACTCTCTAAGTTCACATCAGTTTTCAGAGGGGTTTTGGCTGCATGGGTGGTCCCAATTAATGAAGAAATGTTTTAAAGCTTTAAAAACAATTTTTTAGACACTCAAAGTTCTTATGCAAGACTGAATGTTGAGAAATTAAAGTTTTAGGGCACTTGGTAAGCTTGAGGAACTCTGGAAAGACCAGCAGACATTTTAGGCACAACAACACTTCTAGTTCAAAGCAGCATCAAGAGGAACAAAAATGTAATTACGTGAGGATTCCAGCAACAACTCCAGGACTGAGAAAACAACTTTGTGAACAAGTCAACGTCTCTTGGCATCATCATTAAATGAGATTTGCTACATGGTTGAACTAAATAGGCTCAAGTTTGGACTGTTTCAAAATGTTTTATTAAGCAGACCTATTAAATCTTAACACCAGTAATTCTTCACCCAATCACATGCCGGCAACTCAATTACATAGGTATCAAGACGCGATAAAGGCAACTTGAAGAAATTGAAAATGATCAACAGAATGGGGCAGAAAGGGTATTTAAGTGACCTGGCATGGTTGTTTGTGCCAGATGGACTGGTCTACATATGTCACTGCTGATCAGGTGAGATTTCTACTCAGAACAATCGCCGGGGTTCACAGAGAATGGCCAAAAAAAAAAGAGAAACCATGTTTAGAGAGCAGCGGTTGTGTGAATGAAAATTCCCTACTGCTGTTAGAGAAAAATGGGGAGACCGCGTCAAGAATACAGAAGCTCAAATAATGATTTGTTACAAACAACCAAGTTATACAGAATGACATCTCTTCATGCACAAAGTGTTAGAGATAATAGAGTACAGAAGATGGTCAGAATGTTTTCTCATAATATGAAAGAATAGCTCTATACTGGTTTTTATCAATGGGTAAGGCTATCAGTGACTTTGTATAGGTGTGAGGAACTTTTTTTTTTGGGTACACTTTGGACCACATATATTTATTCCTCATTTTATCACGGTTGCTTTGCTGACTATGACCAGCCATTTATAACCCCCACTTCTGATGGCAACTTCCAGTGGAAAACTGCACTATGTCACAGAGCTCAAACTACCTCAAACTGGCTTCTTAAGTTCACTGAGCCCCAGTTCTCACCTTTGGGGTGTTGTGGAATTGGAGATTTACATCAAGGATCTGTAGCACATCCATTTGTAATGTTTTCATATAAGTCTGGAAAATAACTTCTGAAGAATGTTTCCAAAAACTTGATTAATCATAAACAATTAAGTCAGTTCCAAAGTAAAAACAAACGATCCAAACGAATTTTATCAAGGCGTTCCTGATAAAACGGACAGAGTGTGTATATGAAGGAAATGTCCAAAAGATATTTAGCAAATTCCAAATGAAAACACCATTGACAACTGATTATAAGATTTTATCATAGAAAGAAATTCCTGGCTTATTTAAAATGTAGGACAATTTAGAACAGACTAAAATGTTTTGTTGTTGTTGTTGTTTTTATTAAACAAGCTCAAATAACAAAACTACTTTAGGTGCAATTAATGTATTGAGTGATGGCCACAGAATAATAAAGGCATTCAAGAAAATTACATAAGTGTATGGCAGTGACTGCTTTCAAGGATTATGTACATTACTTTGTGTGAGAGAATAACTGAGCTGTGGATAAGTGGCTAATGGTTCCTAATAAAGTCTTCTGAAACAATTAACTGATTCCACCACAGCACAATAAACTCGGATAGATCTCTGCTGATTCACCGTGGTCACAGATCACTGTACAGTCCACTGGTCCTATCACTCTTTTTCTTTTCCATCAAGTTTTATTGGATATTAAAACCTATATCAGGCTTTCTGGGATCTACAAATTGGTCTGTCTCCTGCTGCAGCTCTTTTAAGACAGATAGCCCACTGTAAGATTCTTGCATCACCTCTTGTAGCAAACCTTAAAATCAAAAGTACAGGAGCTACTGCATTCTGAATATGCTGATACAGACAGAGCAAAGTATAAAAACTATTCCACTTTTAAATATTTTCTCTTTAAATACTAAAAAGAAAATTCTTCAAGATTCCAGTTAGGACAGGGGTTATGCAAGATCTGCAGCCAACATTATTAAAGAGTCAGGATTGGAAACACTTGACAGTCCTCTCTGTGTAACAGATGCTTACAAAATAAAGAGCCACATTGATAGAGAACTGTGTTTTTGTTTGTTTGTTTTTTACTCACCAACACCGATTTTCTCGTCTTCCGTGGGAGTCCACATGATGTCCCTCTGGAAAGCGAGCAAAATCCCCAACAAAGTCTAGTCACCCGAGGCGTCGCTTCATAGAAATCCCGCTGTGATTTCACCCAGAGAGGGGAAGGGAACCAGGAGGAGAGCCGCGGAGAAGAAAAGTTTACCTCAGGAAGACGGGAGGCAAAGAAAAAAATGAATTCTTTAGGTTCTTGAAGTTGAAGGTGTCTCAGTTATTTTGACAGTGACCAGCAGGGATGTTTTATCCCGTCGGGTTTGGCGCATTGTGCTTGTCCATCTCTGCTGAAGTACAGCTACGAGGCAAAGAAATCTGATAAACAGGCGTCACTGCGAAGGGAATCTGTGGGCTACTACTTATACACCGGTCTGAACGCTGGTAAGACAGGTGGGGGTGCCTAAAGAGACGAAAGCACATACAAATCCTGACTGAAACTAAAAATAGCGCAAAATTTACCAGGTAAAAATGTTTTTGTTGATGGTTTTGGTCAAGGCTCATAGGCTAGAACTCCTCTTCTCATTGAGCGCAGCATCCGAGTTCCCATGCATTCCATGTTTTTAAGTACACGCATGCGTTAACGAGTTGCAACTACTTAACTTGTCCTAGTGCAGACGGAGAGGGAATAAAAAGAAAGAATTGCATTCCCGTCTGGGCCCGGGCTCCGTCTGTTTAAGCGGCTCGTGAAAGAGAAGGAGCCCGTGTTGGAGTGCGTTACACGGTCCAGAGAGGGAGAGTTTAATGTTGGAGCGGGCGACTGTTTGTCTGCTACAGCAACCGATCATTAAAGGTTTTCTTGTAGTGACGTGACACGAGCTAAATTGCCACATAACATCACGCAGGTGAAAATTGCTTATCTATCCGGGAGACGGCTCGGAAAGCTCACGACCTAAATGTGAGCTGAGGGTACATACGAGGGCGCGCTACGTGAGTTGAAAACATATTAAAATATATGGAATATTCAAATGTATGACGCACGAGCGTCAGAAGTAATGACTTTAAAGACTTACTGTGAAATCACTTTAAAAAGTGACACGACATAGTTCCTCATGTTTCAAGTGAATTATTTTCAGTGCATATTGACAAATATGTGTTCATATTGCTATTGAAAGTCTCCACGAATAGCTTTGTAATTGCGCCACCGTGTGGATGTTCCTGAACAGCACACCGACATCTCTGCATGGAATTATTGTAAAACTAGTGGACACTGGACAGACCCTTCTTACCACTTTATATATATATAAATACATAGCTCCTCAATTAATTACACAGAATAACATTTTAAGAGTTATTCTATGTCTACCTCTTTTAATATTGATGATTTTGGCT
>CAEGAG010316877.1:0-15925 GCA_903067065.1 Brachyrhaphis terrabensis
AATCTATTAATAAAGTTTGACTGACCTATCTGACTGTTTTGTTGACATTCCCTTTAGCGCAGCTCCTTCTAATGGATGCATAACGTAACCTCAGCCTCTACTGTAGCATCTACTCTATGCGCCTTATAATGCGGTGCGCCTTATATATGGAAAAAGTTTTAGAATAGGCCATTCATTGAAGGTGCGCCTTATAATGCGGTGCGCCTTATAGTGCGGAAAATACGGTACTTCATGCTTTTCCTTTGCGGATTTTTATGTTGGCGTTAAACACTGAATACAACATAAATTCCAGCCCAGTATAATAAAAAGCCAGCTACAAAGAGTTGTTCCTCAGCAATGCTCTCTCCTGAAAACTTGTTTGTACCTCATTTATCATTTACTGTTCTTGAGAGAGGGGCTCATGCTGCCCCCACAAGATGCCGCCCTGGATGGTTGCCCACCTCGCCCATCAGAAACCACCACCAACAGTAAAAATTACAAACAAAATGTGTTTACAACTTTTTTCTCAATTTTATTTTATTCTTTTTTTCAATTTATTTGTCTTGTTTAGTTTCTAAACTATGAACAAAAAGAAGAGACAGCATAAATACTGTGATGTATTTACCCTGCCCTGGTAGCCATCCAACTCACAAACTTTTTTTTACCAAGCTTTAGGTTAAAAGTTAAAAAAGTTGAAAAAAAAAAAAGAAGCTTAAGAATTAAAACTTCCCTCGCCTCAGTTTTGTTAAACTGAGCAGGCAAATCAATGGTATACCCTTACCCGCCATTATTTGCATGGCCGCCACTAACTGCCAGGGGTGTTTAAAATGCACATCTTAGATTAAGTAAGAAAAAAGTAATACTGGAAATGTATTTCATCGATGTATTTATTACATTTCCTATAATGGTCCCTGATGATTTCTGCCTGACTGCAAAGTGATCTTATATTTTGAATTAATAAAATATTAATGAAATCACCAGAATTTTGTAGAGGAAAAATAGACCTAATAAAATTTTAGCTGTAATAAAAGAAGTGCAGTCAAAAGAATATAAGATCATTTTATTGAAGAGTTTTAGCAGTGTTTCTAAAACTCTGCTAAAATGTGATGTTTTACTGATGTGATGTTTTACTGTTTCAACAGGAAGATTTAAAAACAATCTTTCACCAGTTTAAAAGAATTACCATAAAAAACTTCAAGTGCTGGGAGTTGTTACTGAAGGGGTTATTAAATATCAGAAGTGGTAACCACAATGTGACTCAGCAGAGGCATATACATACAAACACAAACACGCACACACCCGCATGCACACACAGACGCACACATGAGAGTGATTAAACCTCTCGGTGCACTGTCTCATGGTTAGATTTGTGTCCTGACTTGTACCCTGACCTGAAAAGAGAGTGAAACAGCCCAAGGCAGGGATCATGTTCTATAAAACTGGAACTCTGACAGACTGCATCGACTCTCTGGCAGCAATCGTTAGAGTGTAACTGTAGAAAGAAACAAAACAAATATCTCATTTTGAATAGGGAACCACTTATAATACTGTTATAATAAGAACTGGTACAGAGGTTTCTGTTTGACTGACACATGCTGATTTAAAATAGTTTTTCTTATGTGTTTTTGTTTTAGACTTTTGTGTTGCCCCCTCTCTTTTGGTTCTGGCACAATGTGCAACATAAAAGCCGGCCACTTCAGAGAGCTTGTTGAGCTTTCAACTTCAACATGCGCCTTCTGAGACCTCCACTCACTGTCGGAGCACTCAGAACAAAGCACACCATCCACTCGGCAGCCGCTAGAAACATTAGGCCACAATGTGTGTTTTTGCGTGTGTATGCGTGTGTGAGAGATAGCAGGGCAGATATGCTGCATTAATGGATTGAGAGCTTTTCATTGCTGCTGTTTATGCTTGTTTGGTTTATTACTTGACTGGCAATGATTTGGTTTGCTGCATTAATGTTTAAATGGCATTATACACAGCTTGTTGGACCAACTACATTAAATTTAAATCTTATCCTGGCATGAACTCCATGTTGATGGATATGCACTTCACTGAAATAAAAAGCTAAAACACTATCATACAAAGTTTCTAATGAGTCGTTTTGTAGTTTGCTGTTTTAAACTTGTCTAGTCCCACTCTTTTTGATGAGAACAGAACAATCTGGCAACAAGTTGGTATATTAGAATGTCGTATCATTATAACTTTAATTGAAACCATTTTTTAATAGTTATTCAGTAACTAAGGAAATGTAAGCGTATTGTGAGTTAATTTGTAGAACAAGGGTATATTTTTTTTGAATCTACGCACAGCTAAAGAGGATTAAATAATTTAAAATAATGTGAAGTGATAAAATGGGCTAGATGAGTTCATCTAGCCTAATTTGTCTCTTTTTCTTTCATGTTACCCTTGGCTTGGATGCAAACACATCTTCAAAGGCAGTATTTGACCTCTGTCACATACACACACACACTCTGTACCTCTTGCCAACACACTGTTTTTTCAAACCTCCTTAAAGATAGACACATCAAAGACATCTATTGGCAAGAATGACCTGGTCTGACTAGAGTCACTATGACTAGAGCCGAGCTTCTTTAAACAAGCAGTGCTCTGAGCTATGATTCTGCAGGTCACCTGCTTAACCACAGCCTGGGGGAAGAGAGGATCAGATGAAAAAAGAAAGGGGGCTCTTGGTCTGTTTCTTCACCACCTTTTCACACCTGCCATGATGAAATTTCCTTTGCAATGCTCATGTTCCTGTTCCCTTGTCTTTTTTTACACCCTTTACTCACTATCCCCCCCACCCTCCCTCTTCTTCTATACAGTCTTCTCTCTTTGCCTCATCTGGGCAGCATTAGTGGGGCCGCTGACACACACAATTCTGACAGGCAATCAGCAGCATGGAGACGTGCAAAATGTGCCAATGGAAAATTCTCCTCACAGCTGTAAAGAGCGAGAACCCACAACCGGCCCAGTGGTGTCTGGACCTTGGAACAGATCCCTCTGAAGAATGATAAAGAAAGTTATAGAGGAGCAAAAGGTACAAAACTTTCTCCAAACACAAAGCACAGCCAGTGCTGGGGTGAGCTGACAAGAGGTGGGTCCTGACCCTTCACTCAGACTGATGCATTAATCTGCTGACAAGCCCAGCTGCTCCCACAGCTCAAGCTTTCCCAGAGAGGCTCCACTCTGAGCAAATTGGCCATCTTCTCCCGTCAGACCAGTTTGACTCAGATCTGTGGACTTAACTGTTACCTGAGGCAAGTCAGGTCAAAAAGGCCCAGCCTGCTCTGCTAAATTATAGCCTTGCTTGCTTTATAGTGCCTGAGGCCATGTCTCTATACGAATGTAGTGGCTAACCAGCTGCTTCACCCATAAACACCAACGAAGGAAGTAACACACAGAAAACACATCAAGATAGCCAGGGCCCCATTTTTGTGCACTTATCTAAAACTCCTAACCCAGAACAGGTTGTTCCAGATTAGCAGTTTCAGCAGCCTTGGACGTCCTCCCAGCAGACAAAACTTTATGCTGTAATTATCCTGTAATATAGCTGCAAGACTGACTCGATAGTCTGCAAAGGATTCCTAAAAAAATCTAAAATCTAGTTATAACATTGTGACTCCAAGGCAGTGTATTAAGGTAACTGTGTCTCTGTATGGATAGCCAACGCTTTTTAGAATTTCCAAGTATAGCATATCAAACAGACACACACCTCACACACAAGCACGCACACACATACTTATATAAAACATATAAATTGTGCTTTTGGCATGTCTCAGTGTTTGATCTTTTTAAACTTCAGTCTTTAGCTCAGTCAACATGCATGACTTATTTAATCACAAGATCAAGTATTGTCACTAGTTCATCGATCATCACTTTTATCATTTAGATATATTGTCACTTGTAAAATTTTGTATATTGTGAAAGAAACAAATGTAGCCTGAAGCCTGAATCCAAATGCATTTAGTAAAGATTTATAAGGTGGTTTTTCCAGTGAGGGCAATTTGGAGAAATGTTGTTTAAACACCCTACAGAGTGCTATCTGTGGAGAGCACACTCTGTCTACAATTCCCTACTCTGGCAATTGACCACTTGTGGTTAAAACTGTGTTTCAAAACACAAAAATTTTGGCAGTGCTTAGAAAGATGTTGATATTTCTCTCCAGTTCTGACTAGAACTGTTCACAGGGATTCATCAGTACCTTTCTCCCAACAGCATTAACATCTGGACAGCCAACATTATACTGAGGAGCCAAACAGTTGTGCAAGTGTCATTTTTCTCCATATAAATAATGTTTGAGGGTTTAATAAAAGAGGGTCTAATTGCACCACTGTAATGTGCACTATTATTAATTCCTAAATAACTTCAAGTTAGTGCTAAACATGTATTGTGAGGAAGAGAAAGGAAGGCTGACAGAAAAAGACTGCAGTTGCTGTCAAATGCTCTCTCCTTTGGTTGCCTCAGACATAACTGTAAGATTTCAAAGCAATATTCATAGCAAAACATTTAGCATGGGCATTTGGAGATTTGTGATATTGATTTTATGTGTGTATGACTACCAGAAATAATAAACGTCTAAAAGAAAAACCCCATTTGCTTATCGGATGAACTTTATGCTCACAACACTGACGGTCACCTCTTTTGTGACCAAGTTTGGCAGCCGGATTCCTACTCAAGCAACATTATGCAATTTTCTGCAGAAGTCTACATCAATGAGAGCCAATTTCAGCACTTTGGATGACGTATGTTAAAGCCCACAGTGTCTTGCCTGGAGAACTCTAGATAATCTTCATAATGTGCAAAATTTATCCACTTTCTCTGTCACCACTAAGCTACTTATGAGCCATACTATCATTAAAAATGTCCATCAGATGCAAAATCATCAATGTGCGTTGCTGATATTTTCTCATTAAATATGAACACTGTACCAAAATGTATGTCACATATTTCTGCCACCTGTGATAGATGACATGATTATGGTCTGTAAAGGAAGATGGTGAGTGATTCAAGCATAACTTAGCCTGGGATGTTCCAGCAGTAATCGCTACAGCCATTTTACACTTAAGTGTGACCTAACCGCAGCATGTCTGCACACTTTGATGTCCCCCTGCAAACACATTATGTGTCTCTAAAGTCTTGTTTTTTTTCTGGATGTCAAATGTCACTTCAAAGTCAAGATTTGCTGGCTAATAAATATTCTTATATGCTTGGATAGTAGGACTTTTTTGACATTCAGGTCAGAGCTTTGCCTAAAAAAATCTCTTAAATCTATTTTAAAAGGAAAACTTGTATTGTGCTTATTGTTGTAGCAATACATTGGGTAGCCTTAATGTTTGGAATGACCTAACCCAAAGGCACCTCTCTGAAGCAGTGAAAGTAGTTTTGACCTAAAAGAAACAGAAAACATATCCAGTACTTCAACACCTCACAGTTCATCTCACTTCCAGTCGTTCTCTCTTTCACAGATTGCTCTACCAAGAACTGTTTTCACTGTAGGCTTTTCAAATTAAGCACCAAATCCTCTAATTTATCTGTACATGACAGCAAGAGAAAGATTGTGGGGAATGAATGTATAACATTGGGCATTAAATGAAACAGATAAAAGGAGAAAGATGTCACAGACAGAGACAGAAAGAGTGTGTGTGTCAGGGTTTTGGAGGTCTGGTGTCTTTGATGTCGACTGAGCAGTGCCCACATGTCCAGCCCCTCTCTGCCAGGAAATTACAACTCCGTCCCCCCGGAGCCCCGCTGACTGCTGGGAGAAACACTCTGTTTGATGTTCTAAAGAGGGATCTCAAATGCAATTTGGCCTTTCATCTCTTCTCTTCTTCTTTGTCTGCAATTCATCCAGACTTTGACAAAGTTAGCAACATCTTCACAAGTTAAAAATAATATTGCACTGCTCTGTAAAAAGTTACTTGAAGTACAATAAATAAAATGGAACAAAACATTAAGACTGTTAACTGCTTCTCTATTAGAGTAATTACTCCTTCTGATGTAAGTTAAAGTAATTTATAAGGAACTATATTATAGTAAAGTATTGCATGACACATTGTATTATATTGTTTTAAACCTTTTATGTTTTGCAGCATTTTAGGTTTTGTCAAAACTCTTCAAACTTACAAAAAATCTACATGTGTACATGCCTGCAACTGCTTTTACAAAACAAATATAGCCATGCATTTTAAAAAGTGAAATGTGGACAGTTATGTACTGCTACAGTTTAGATCTGTCATTATAGATGATTTTAATTCTTTTTAGAACACATAGATTTTATATATGACTAACTTTAAGAGACAGTATTCTTTTGTAAGCTAAAAAGTTGGTCAGGGATTGTAAGGCTTTTTTTTTTCTGAAATGGCGTCCAGCAAGCCATATTGTCAAATGTTCTAACATGCATGGCATAGCATATTGATGTTTGTTCCATTTTTTCATTTAGTTTGAAATCAAAGTAAAAGTTGAGAGGTGGACGTAGGTTGGGGATAAAGATAATGTGGGTCTTTTGGCATAGTGCTCAGAAGGATTATGCATGCTGGTTGTTTCAATAAGCAACATTTACTATGTGCTCTCATCTTCAACAAAACCAGTATCTATTTCTTAGATTTAACTTTGACTTTTAGGCTCATTGAGACTCGTTAAAAAGTGTTTTCGAGGATACACTCTTGGATTTTGAATTAGGCTGTAATGGCTCAGTTTCACTATTATTGACTGTGATACAGCCAATAGGTTAAAACACCGCGATGATGCTCTCCTATAACTTGATACTCTCCTACAAATTCCTATCTGCTTGAAGTCTCTTTTGAATAAAATGGCATTGTTTATCTGACAGTGTGCAAATTCAGCCTCCAACATCTGTCATACTTCTGTTATTATGTTAAGCAGTATTTTATGTTGAATTTAAAACTCAAAACAAAATCGATCTTTCTTAATTCATATTATTGGGCTCAGGCAGGCACAAACAGCTGTTTTGTGTTGCCCTCCACTTGCTCTAAGCTTTATTAATAAGCTCTCGGTTCACCCTGATGATTTATGATACAGTAACACCCTTGAGCAGGGGAGGGAAAGACATAGACTACAGCCACAGCTGGGGGTGTTTGCCTTTGCACAGAGTTAGATTAATGTTCAACAGGCTGTTGTTTGGCTAAAGGAGAACATTGCTTTTCAGATGAAGCACTTATCCCCATGCCACTCTTTACTGCCACATCTCTCGGCTCACTTCTCTGTAACCAGTGTTTACTACATTTATGAGGTTGCAAGGGAGGGACAGGTGATAAAACCAACATTCACTGTTAAGACAAACCAACTTTTCGGGCTTGGGTTATTTCTTCTGATTTGGTTGAGCAGAGAAAATAAATGTGACCAAAGGAGATGATCTGCTTGTTTGGAAAAGAAGGATAACCTTTCATGACATCACCACAATGAAACCACCATTGTTGACAATGTTTTATTCTGAGACTAGAATTTTTTATAATCCCCATCAGACCTCATGAGAGTTAAGTGAGTAACACACTGACTCTGGTTGACCCTGTCAAGCCTGAGACCCATCCCGTGTGACTTTTCACACAGTGGCCTTAGTAGAAACTATTGTAGCGCTGCGGTGATACAGGATTATGCAGTGTCTTACAAAAGTATTTAACTTTTTTAACATTTTATCACACTAAAACACCAAACGTCCAACTTTTTGTTGAAATTTTATGTGATAGACTAAAACAATGCAGTATATATTTGGAAAACTGAATAAGATTGATGCAGGGTTTTAATCATTTTCTAAGTTCTCATCTAAAGAGATGGCATGCAATTTGATTCATTCCTCCAGATTCAATACTGTGTAGAACCAACTTGTGCTGCAATTGCAGCAGCATGAGTTTCGGGGTTTGCCTCTGCCACATTTGCACATCTAGGAACAAACCTATTTCCTGCTGTGGATCATTGTCCTGCTCACAGCTTCTCTGCAGCATCTTTCTTCCAGAATTGCTGGTCCTACTACTAAAGAAACCCATTATGATGATGCTGCCACCATTATACAAAACTCAGGGTATGGTGCAATCAGGTTGATAATCAGTGTTATTCTTTTGGTACACAGAGAGCTTTACATGTGGGCCGCAAAGTTTTTATTTTGGTCTCAAATGACCTGAGCAGCTTCTTTTAAATGCTCACTGTGCTTCTTGCATGGATTGAAGTAAACTTTAATAGGGTGTTCATGTCAACAGTGGCTTTCTTCTTGTCACTCTTCCATAAAGATCAGATTTGTGGAGTGAATAACTAATGGTTGTCCTGTCAACAGATTCTTATACTAGAATGTGGATCTATGCAGCTCTTCCAGGGTCACTGTGGGCCACCTCATGGCTTTCCCAGTAATTTTTTTTTCCCCTGCCTGACCAGTCTTTTTTTCTAAATGTTGTTTTTCCATATTAAAACAACAGACTTACCAGTGCAGTTTGAGAATATGTTGAGCCTGTTATATTATTTTATAAGCAAATCCTGTTTCACACAACTGTGTTTCTAAACTGTTTTCTGTGTTCTTTCATCTTCACAATGCTGTTTGTTCATTAATGTTCTCTAGCAAACACCTGAGGCCTTCACAAACCTGCCTTATTCATACTGAGACTACATTACACACAGTAGGAATCCATTTAGTAAATATAACTTCTAAACTAAATCGGTTCCTTTGAGTTTTATTTAGGAGAATTAAAGTGAAGGGAGCAAAGTACATAAGCACACCACACTTTTCAGAGCTTTCAATTTGTAAAAAGGTGGATGTATAACTTTTTTCCAGTTAACAATGAGGCACCCTTTATTGTTGGTTTTCTTAATAAAATTGTAACAGAAAACATTAAAATTTTAGTTTGTATAGTCACAAAATGTAAAAACTTTATCATGTGTGAATACTTTTGCAAGGCACTGTGTATCAGACCAATAGCTCTACTGTATTATTGTTGAAATTCACAAAAATTCATAAACTAAAAGCATCTATTGCACATTGTTCAGACCGCAAATATTTGACACCACCCAGGTATGTCACCAATACCTATAAATGACACCACTCCATTCCTAAGTGAGGCGTTCTTCTCCTAATTAAATATGATAGGACTGAGCAGCCAGAAAAAATGTTTTGAGTTAGCCTCAACCTGAAACATATGGGACTCTACCACTACTTGGTTCGTCCATGGGGTAAGTGCCTGACCTCTTCCTGTGGCTCTTTTGTTCTCAGATGGGCCGAGAGGTATCAGGGGATTGCTTATCACTCTGACACAGGAGGCCAGCAGGACTTCATGGTTCAAGAGGGGAAATGACAGTGTGGCACTTATTTGTTTTCGTAAGGAACATGGCGATATTGTCACCTCATGCACCGCAAAAAAAAACAAAAAAAAAAACAGGAACAGCAAAGCACTCCTTAAATATTCTCAAATGTGATTCAGAAGCTCACAACTGAAAAAGTAAGCAACTCTGCTAAAGCTTTATGTATTTTTAATGGTGTAGGCTAATTACATGCAATGCTAAAGTCACAAGCAATAAAGGAAGATATACTGTCATTTTATGGTTTTGGGTGCCTGTGCCCAGTGAAGGAGTTGTGGTTCTCAGGTTAGACTGAGACACTCAGACATGGGGAGGTGATAATCTTGCTCTGTCACAGGTGCATTTCCCTTGAGTATATGTGGTTTTACACTTGGCTCACACAGCTGTGTGTGTTTGTGTTACCTCAGTAACAAAAAGACAACAGCTGCTGGAGTCTCACTACGAATCCCTGGTGAGCTTACAGTGGTCAAAATGATTTCTGCAATTGATGAGGAACAGAGAGAGAAATGAGAGAAAAGCTTTTACAGCATTACAGCATTTTTCAAACGTATAATTCTTTGTTTTACATTTTGTCAGCCATAAATTTTAATGTATTTTTTGATAATTTTATGAGATTAAATAGACCAACAAATAATGGTGCCTTATTGTCCAGGAGGAAAAACATGTCGCAAGTTTTCAAAATGTCTTATTTACAAAAATCTAAAAAGTGTGGCATGCATCTGTATGCAGCCCCCCTTTATTCTGACACCCAGTTAATGTCATGAAAGCGTTGAATGATTTTCATCTGTGATAGATGTTGCATACAGTAAATAAAACTTGATTGCTTACTATGTTGTTGAAGTCTGTAGCTGTAACACGGCACATATGATGCAACAGTTTATTTTACAATGCACTTACCCAACTAATGGAGAATTATGGAGACTTCTTGGGAACATGGGGAAATTTGTTTCTTTGCATTACCTCATAAAGTATTGCATTTCTACACAATGCTTTTGAGTTTCCTCTCAAATAGGTTTTAAGTTCCCTTGCATTGATCCTTTTTTAGTCAGCTTATGCAGCATTTTGAGTACTGAAGGTCTTTCTGGTGTAATTACTAATTGATCATCACTGGATGTTTTTGTTTCTGCAGGTATACATGTGAACTTTGTTCTTTTATTTATTTGTTTACTGACCGAAATAAAACAATTAAATTCGGACAGGATTAAGATGCATTTCTTGTGAACACTTGCACAATTTCCTTTTTTCTTATTTTATCTCCCTTAAACAAAGTGTTTTTTAAACTGTTGTTTTTGTTTCATTAAAACCATTTCTCTGTCAAGCACTCCACAATTTGCAGAAAACTGAGGTCAAAGAAAGGTTAGGATCTTACCAAAGACACTTTAACCGTATGACTTTCTCTTTTGTCAGACATCCTTAATATAACTTTGCTGCAGAGTTGCTGCTTTTTATTTTTGCTATTCTCAGATTATGAGTGAACTTGCACTAACTACAACTACAGTCAGAGTAACCATGACTTTATGCAGTGCACTGAAACAGCCCTGAAGGTATACACTCTTATCAGTCATTCAATTTAAATGCAATCCTGTTCAATAAAGTCAAAATCTGGAGTGTTGTACGCCCAAGGAGCGTTTACTTTGACTTATACATGTCAATATTGATGACAATGGCATTGCTGTTTTATCAGGAATTAATACTGAAAGAAATACACAGTTGTTTGTTTTTTTATGCAAATTAAACTGACATATTCATTATGAAAAGGTCTATTTGATAAGCTGGACCCCTTGCTCTGCCCAGACTGACTCATCCGCCTTATTCCTGGCTGTGGTGCTACTGCAGAAATGATTATGTTTGTCACGATGTGGAAAATAGACTCTGGCGCAAGCAACAATTACGGACACTCTGAAATGGTAGGTAAATGGTTTATTTGAAACAGGATAATGAATGGTCTGGAGATCAGCAGCTGTGGGAAGAAGAAGTTCGAGCCAGTTTGGGTTTATATGGAATTTCACTTTTAAGTAACAGGCTAGCAGTCAAGCTGAAATTTATTCTTTTTTGTTTGATAATCACACATCTATGGACCCTTCCTTTTGGATATCTTTGTTATATCCTGAAATGTTCAACTTGCTGTGTTACTTGCTGCTTCACCTTTAATTAAATGGCTTTACCTGGTGGTTTTTAAGGGTAAAAGATTAATGCAATTAGTTGATTACTTCCCTTGTGTTCCTAACAGAACCGTAATCAAGATGAATGAGGCTGAATAATCTAAATTTAAGCCCTGGAAAGTCCTGAAGAGGTTATCTGTTTACTTGTAAACTAAAGTCTAGTGAGGGTGAAAATCCTTACACCACTGCTATGCCCAATCACCCAAAATAAGAGAATGGTTTTGAGAAGTGCCAAGTGCCTTATAGAAATGACATGTAATACTCTGGTAGTGCATCACATCCCTGTTTTTCAACCTGTATCAGAAATGTAATACGCAACTAACGTGTTCTCGGTTATTTAAAGCACAGAAGTGATTTAAGAGCATATAAAACACCAAATTGAATTGTATTTTACCTCTGTTCTTGACTATAGTAAAGAAGTTTATGAGGCAGATAAATACGTAAGTGCATGCAATCACAGCCAATTTCTTTGTGTAACCCACAATCTTTGAAGGAAGAAGGCACTGGCATGACAATTATACTTTGGACACCCGTATTTGTTCTACTAGAGACATTCTTTTTTACCTTTAACATACAAGATTGGATGTTGTGAACGGGAATTCACGTACTGTATCACATGATCTAGGAATCGCAATTTAGATTTATAGCCTCTCTATAAACAAGCAGTCTAAACTCTACCAGAAATAAGATGCATATCCAAAATATCTTTTTCATATGAAAAGGAACACTATGAACAAACCAGATCATTTACTTAGTGAGACTGCCCTAGAAAAACAGAACGTCTTCAGTGAGGGGTTTCATCAGAACCGCTGTAATTCAGACTGCTATAGGAGTTCATTCCTGTCAGCAACCACCAGCATCTACAACAAATCTTTGAGTAAACTTGCATGAAATGAGTTACAGCTTCATTTAATCATTTATATATAATAGCATAATGAAATTCTTATTTATAATGGTTTCTGTTTTTGGTGCACTACACTCATATTAAAGTGTGTGTGTGTGGGGGTGTGTGTGTGTGTGTGTGTGTGTGTTTGTAGGACATGTAACAGAATTAGGTTAAATGCATACAATACAAAGCATCAAACTGGTGATTGACCAACCAAGTAAAGAATTGTTTGAGAACAAGTGTCACATTATGAGTTAGAAATATTAGCTCATTAATCATCATTGAACATGTTTGTCTTGCTCTGTTCAGAAAACTAGAAGAAAGTAGAATATCTGGTATTTGCCCCTACCCTCAGTAACCCCTGACCTCTGAAACCCAGGTCCTGTTTAGACCCTAGACTGGGGGTTAGTAGTTTGACCTCACCCGGTTTGGATCAGCAGGCTAATGGCCTGCCACTGTCACTGCTTGCCACAGTCTGACAGCTCTGCTAGACCTCATCACACTGACCAAAACAGGAGCACACAGGGCAAAGAGGAGGCAAAATGGGGTCCATTTGTGCATTTCAGATCTTGGTATGCATTTGTGTCACACAACACTGATTTCTTTTATACTGGAAACACACGTGCACAGAGACCATAGACGCAAACATGAACACAGAGGGACTGTGTGCTTACAGTCAGTGCAAGCATGTGGAAGCATGTAAGCCACAGAATATTAAAACAAGGAAGACTCTGGTGGTTTCACAAATGGCAGCGCAAAAGGAGAATTATGTGTGTGTTGTGTGTGCGGGTGCGCGTTTGTGTGTGTGTGTACTAAGAGGTCCTGTGATGCTGAACAATGGTTCCTCTTCATCTGATCATGTGCTGTGATTGTGTGCACGTGTAATTTTGTATGCAGCCGTTAAAGTGTGCGTACGTGTGTGTCCCTTGCGGTGCATCTTGGTCACATGAAAATAGTACTAATGAGGGGCTACTGTTTACAGCTGGCACCAGCAGTCAAACCTCTGCTGCACAAACACAAACACACTGAAAGAGATAAGAAAGTCAGGCGGACAGAAGGTTCAACCTGTCATTAAGTAAGAGAACTCCCAAGTCATTTAAAGTCCGATTCTGTCAACTGCAAAGAGTTTATAGCATATTTTACATTTAAAGTTGTAAATCCTGCAACAGTTTAATTTCATTTCAAATTGCAACTTTTTCTGTCTAGCGACTAGTGCCAGAATCAGCAACTAGCTACATGGGATGGCAACCAGAAAATAGCTGAACTTGCATATATCTAGAGTCAAGCCAATAATCAAAAAACTTAAAACTACTGAAACTTTAATGAAAGAAGACCCCTGTTTATCTAATGCAATATTATCATAAACTCACTGTTGGAAGACTGCAATAAATAGTGTCGAGCCTTAATAACAACCAGGAGTTAACTGTTATTTTGGGAGGCATTCCAGTAAAAGTCTTCTTCTGTTCTACCATCACAAACATAAATATGTGAACCTAATTTTGAAATTGATACCCAATAAATTTAAAATCATCCCCTGTGTGGGTGTGTTTCCCTAGTCAAGGTCTTGGAAACTTTGTGAGAGTGCATATCATCATGGACTCTTTGTAATACCCGGACATTTTAAATGGAAAGAATTAGATGATTTCTGCCAGAGAAATGAAAACAGATGTTCATTGTGCCTTTCAGCAGAGTTAGTTTCTGCTAGAATGTTTTGAAGTGACCTGAAAACAGTTAATGAAGCAAAAAGTCAAATATGTGTTTTTGTGTATTTTACAAAAGTAATTGACAGGAATTTTTTTGCTTCCATTTTATAAGTTGATTATTTTTTTCTTTTGATATGTAATGTTCATATGTTTTATACAGTGGGGTAGTTGTTAGCACTGGTACGGGAAAGTTTAAAGTGTGTTGCTTTGGAGGGGGAAAATATACATTTAGATTTTATGTATGATGAAGTACTGAGTGAGATGAGAAAGGACACCACAGCTGCATTCTCATATCAATATGATATCTCCCATTTTCTTTTACTGCACTGTAAATACTGTAAGGCTGTTTCTTACTCATATTTTCAAATTTAAGCTATTAACCTTTTTACCACAAACCAAAGTCTTTAGTTCACAGTCAATGCAAACACATTTACGTGTGCTAGGAAAGCAAACACCTGCAAACTCTAACATAGTCACATATGCATGGCATCATACAGACAAACGGAGAGTAGAGTGCCCATTGCATGGGCCAGTAATCACAACCTCATTAGGACACTTTTGGCTAAAGGCATTTGTTTTATAAACCTTAATCCGTTCTCCCAGCGTGAAGTTTCCAGGTGATGCATTAGAGCAGGGAAGTGCTAGATATTTGTTGTTTGTGTACTAGTAGATGTGGAGCAATGATTTCCTCACTGGAAGCAAGCCAGCTGACAGTGTTTGGCAGCGCCTGCTGAGCCTTTGTGTGTAAACTTTCTGCAGCCAGAGAACCAAACACACTGTGTAATTGTTGTTCATGTCAGACGAAAGCTATTACAACGTGTTCTCAGTGCTCCCAGATGACAAAGATCCCAGTGCATTCATAATTTTGGAAAACAGGGCATTTTGTCATTTTCTTCTGCGTTTGTTCCTCTGTTGCCTAATTAGAGATTTAGATTAAAACAGCCGGTGTGAGTCAAGACAAACCATCTCATCCTGGATCCGTTTGATGGAGGAGGTGCGTTGCTTTAATTACTGGTCTTCATCCGTCCATGTTTTGCTCAAATTGTTCCATGGTCACATGATGGGGGGATTAGTTGCCGCTTGTGGTCTTGGCTGGTTGTTTGAGGATAACACAGCTTTTGAAAACGCTGACAGTACAAAGACTAAAACATAACAAAAAACTCTTTATGTCATCCAGGCAGTTTTGTCAACGTTGCCTGATGCAGTAAAAATCTGAGAAGAATCAAAAATGGTAGTTTGTTCTTCTTTATCAAAGTTTTTTTTTATGAATTCCAGCCTGAAAATACCTTTATTCAAGTTTTGTCACTGTGCAGCCATTGATTTCAGTGTGTTTTATTGGGATGTTGTGTAGTGGAATAACATAGTGTATATACTTGTAAAAAAAAGGATCAGAAAGATCTTTTTTTTTTTTTTTCCAGAAATAAAAGTTTAAAACATTTTGATTTGCCCAGTACTTTGACACTCCAAATAAAATCTCTTAAAACCAAATGCTGTTAGAAGTCACATAATTTGTAACAGAGTCCAACTGTACAAATAAAACTGCACTGAGAATGACTCTGAGGTTAATTAGGGAACATCAAAGTCCAAACAGGCTCAGCAAGACAAAGGGACACCGCAGAGCAGCCAGAGATGAAACTGAGAAGATATTAAAACAGTTTAAATTACAAACAAATATCTCCAAATTTGAATATTTGAAAGTACCATATTTTCCGCACTATAAGGCGCACCTAAAAGCCTTCAATTTTCTCAAAAGCCGACAGTGCGCCTTATAATCCGGTGCGCCTTATATATGGACCACTTTATTATGTATGGACCACGTTATTAAAGTGTTTTAAATGTAGTAATTTATTTCAGCCACTGGGTGGCTTCCCGTTCATATTTGCTACATCTCGTTC
>CAEGAG010316892.1:0-128799 GCA_903067065.1 Brachyrhaphis terrabensis
TCCATCCACAAGCTTCATGTCATGTCGATCCCTTTTGAAAACCTCAGTATTCACTGTGGAGAGTGGATCACCATGGACCTGGAGACTACTTTCAACAAGTTGGTGAGGAGCAGCCGTGGAGGCTGGTGCCTTGAGAACAACTACCTGTTTGGATGGGTGCTGAGAGAAATGGGCTTCAATGCCACAACACTGAGCTCCAGAGCTTTCAATAGGATCATTGATGACTTTGGTGCTCTTGATTCTCACCTAATTCACAAGGTTATCATTGATGGGAAGCCTTATATAGCTGATGTAAGCTTTGGGGTGTCGTGCCAGATCTGGGAGCCACTGGAGCTCATCTCTGGAAAGGACCAACCGCAGGCAGCAGGTGTGTTTCGTCTCATCAATAAGGGGGACATCTGGATCCTGGAGAAGACAGGCAGGAAACCAAAGGTTCTCAATCCAGAATTTGCCAAATCCAGCCTGGTGAACAGGAAGGAGACGAAGCCAATCTACTGCTTCACCCTGGAACCTCGACAGGTTGATCATTTCATTGAGAAAAGTCAGAGAATCCAGAGAGATCCAGCCTCCCTCTTCACCAACAAGTCCATCTGCTCCCTGCAAACACCAACAGGATTCAAAGTTCTGATTGGCTGGATCTACAGCGAGGTCACCTACAAACCTGAGGAAGGGGTGGACGTGTTGGACATGAGAAACATAACAGAGGATGAACTTGATCAAATCCTGATGGAACAGTTTAATGTAAAGCTGCAGAACAAACTAAAACCTGTGTGCAACAAAACATTTTACACCCTTTGAAAGCCCTCCAAAAGAGTTTGGAAACCATTAACCCAACAGTTTTACATAGCATTATCATATATAAAAGTATATGTTAGTTGAAAAAAGTTTAAATGTGCTTTATAGATGTAGCATATTGATTTACCATACCTAACTCCACTTTGAAGAAATGCAAAACTATTTATATTAATGAAAGGTCAACTGTGTGTGTTATACCAATAAAATAAGAAGAGTAATTGTTAAAAGTAATCAAACATTTCATAATCTTTAAGTTAAACTTTTAAAATTCAAAGTGCAATTATTTCTGATACATTTATTGTGACATATTAATTCATTTTACAGATTTATTCCTTTCCTTGTTGTAAACTGGACTAACATTTTAAGTATGTGATGCTTTCTGAGAGTTTAGGATTTTCATGCTCAAATTTTGAGGCCTGTTCAGTTTGCATATTTCATATTTTGAAGACTACTGAAACCTGTACACTGCTGATGATTGTGCCAGAAAGAGTTCTATTGTGAGCTTACACATATAGCTTTGTGTAACAAGTGATTGCCCAACTCCTCCTGACTATCCAGATGGAAAGTTCTCAATCTTTTTTTGGATGCACATTGTCAATATTTATTCTAGAATAAGTACTAGAAAGGGCAATCTGTACTTAAACTGTGATGTTTACCTCACTGCTTTCTTTGTATGTACAACTCCTCTTTAAATCATTTTACAGTAAAGTTTAATTTCACATGATTAACATCAGTAAGGTTCATTGAAGTAATAGAATTTGTTTTGTTTTGAGTACTTAATCACTTTGCAAAACTGGACTGGTGACATGTCCAAGTGGTACCCCGCATCTTGCCTTTTGACTGCTGGAGAAAAGTAATGCCATTGCAGCCATGCAAGGACTAAGTAAAGATGGATGGATGGATGGATTTTGGCCATTTTGGATTCACGGAGACTTATATCAGAAGCAATCATAAGATTAGATAATTGCTCACATTGTTAAGCTGGGCAGTGTTCCTCTTATTTGTAGAGGCCATATTACTGCCTGCTTTAAAAATCACTGTTTCTGAGTCCTAATGTTCATATTTTCTGAGAAACCAGTAGAAAATAAAGATTTACCGTACATCTCTGTGTGTTGAATGTTTAGCATATGAGATTCACTTTTTGCATATGTCATCTATTTTTCAGTGCACCTTGATGGTGCAATCAGCTTTCAGGGTTTATCAGGTCTAAAGTCTACAGCTTTGGGAAATCTACAGTTCAAGGTGTGCCACTGTTCTTGTGCTCAAGCTGCTTGGTTATTTATGTACTCTCTCTCTTTGTTAGCCTGACTTAGCAAATAATCAACTAATCCAATCGCTGCCATATATCATATCTCCGCGCCTTCCTAGTCGGAAGTTCTTCAGTAGTTCGGACTGCTTGGCTGAGGTAAGGCTAAATAGTTTTTACTTTGTCTGTTAATTGTTGTGGGTTGTATTTTGGAAGATGTCTATGTTACATAGTTGCTAAAACAAGAAACAAACTATGAGCTAAAACAGGAGCGTTTCCAACTGAATGTGCACATTTTCACGTGAGTAAATTTGGCTTCATAAACATCTTACATTTAACAGGTGAGATGAATTTGGAGGAGTACTTCCAAAGAATTGGCTTCCATGGCCCTTCTGATAAAATGGATCTCGCAACTTTGAGATCCATCCACAAGCTTCATGTCATGTCGATCCCTTTTGAAAACCTCAGTATTCACTGTGGAGAGTGGATCACCATGGACCTGGAGACTACTTTCAACAAGTTGGTGAGGAGCAGCCGTGGAGGCTGGTGCCTTGAGAACAACTACCTGTTTGGATGGGTGCTGAGAGAAATGGGCTTCAATGCCACAATGTTGGGTGCCAGAGTTTTCAACACTATGATCAATGACTTTCTACCTGGGGAGAATCATCTCATCAACAAGGTTGAAATTGATGGGAAGGCTTATATAGCTGATGTAAGCTTTGGGGTCTCGTCTCAGATCTGGGAGCCACTGGAGCTCATCTCTGGAAAGGACCAACCGCAGGCAGCAGGTGTGTTTCGACTTACCAAAAAGGAAGACACGTGGATCCTGGAGAAGACAGGCAGGACACCAAAGGTTCTCAATCCAGAATTTGCCAAATCCAGCCTGGTGAACAGGAAGCAAA
The DNA here is from genome assembly GCA_903067065.1 of Brachyrhaphis terrabensis. Lineage (NCBI taxonomy): Eukaryota > Metazoa > Chordata > Actinopteri > Cyprinodontiformes > Poeciliidae > Brachyrhaphis > Brachyrhaphis terrabensis. Next base: position 2,944 of record CAEGAG010316892.1, read on the forward strand.
CATATCAGATCTTCTGCTTCACCTTGCAGCCTCGAGACCCAGAACATTTCGCAGAAAAAAACCACATACTTCAAACGGATCCAGCCTCTCTGTTCACAAACAAGTCCATCTGCTCCCTGCAAACGCCAACAGGATTCAAAGCTCTGATTGGCTGGACCTACAGTGAGGTCACCTACAAACCTGAGGAAGGGGTGGACGTGTTGGATATGAGAAACATAACTGAGGATGAGGTTGATCAAATCCTGAAGGAGCAGTTTAGTGTAAAGACACAGAATAAAATGAAGCCTGCAAACAAAAAGGTGTCCTACACAATCTAGAAGATGCCAAAATAACCTTTTCCTTTGGCTTTTAAATGACTGCATTGAATCAGTTATAAATAAAGGTGACCCTTATCCAAATCTTAACCAAATATCATGACATGACAAAACCAAATATCACAACTGAATGTACCAAAGTTGGGGCTTATCATGTATTTTTATCAGATGATCTTCCTTTGTTTTTTTCAGAATGCAAAACTGTTAAATAACATCAATACATTTATGTAATGCCTTTATTTTATACAAATCTTATATGGAAAACCTGTGTTCTTTAAGACAGGAGAAAGTAAAATCCTACCTATTCAGCATTTCTTCTTCCTGTATGAATGTGCTCAAGTCACTTTTCTATGGAAATAAAGAACTTTACAGTTTAAAGCATATATATACAATTAGAATTTTTGAAATTATTATATATATATATACTGAGGGTTCTCAGTTGTAGTGAGCTCTTCAGAATGGGGAAAACAAAGGGACATTATGGAACATCTGAGATTTAATTCAGCGTTAAACAGCGCCACCTGCTGCCCGTTGCAACTCTGTGACGTTTCAAATCAAGAAAAGACATTACGGTTTGGCCCGCCCTCTTCTGAGCTTTCCATCCAATAGAATTATGGTTGAAGATTTAGCCCATTCTGATTGGTCAGCAGGTCGGTCCTTCATTTGAGACGGGAAGCAGATACACAACCAAACAGCGCACTGCTGTTGTCGGCTTAGGACATGAATTCTTTGGAGCAGGCCGAAGGTAACAAAACCATAAAGTAGTTCATTTTACCCAGTTTGAAATCTATTTTAGGGGTCATGTAGACTTTTAAAATAAAAATATAAAAGATAAATCAGAGGTTGTGATGTAGGGGAAATAGAAGTTGGTATAAAGGCTGGCTAGGGTTATTAGCATATTTGCTAGCTTAGCAGGGAGATATTTCTTTTTAGTTGACAATTGTGTAGTTTAACATCTATTCTTTGATATTACTGAGTGTAATGTCAGACTTTAGAACAACATTGACGTTTTACGGTGATTTTCTGTGGGTACGTATCTTAAATTAGAAATAAAAATGTTCTAAACTGAGTATTTATGTGTACATTATATCAAAGTCCCAGTTTATTGACAGCCACTCAGAGCTTGTCACCAGAAAAGCTTTAAGTCTGTCCTAAATCTCTGATGTTCACTGTAACTGTATTTGAACGTGTCCCTTATTCCAACAGACCTGAAGGCTTTTGAGAGGAGGCTAACGGAGTATATCTCCTGTTTACAACCTGCAACAGGCAGGTGGAGAAGTAAGCACCTGCTTTTGCTGACGTGATATATTATGTGTCTTCCAGCATCTTCAGGGTAAAGCATACTAGCATTTAAAGTTAAATATTCAAATTTGCTTTGAAGGGTTAAACAGTTTATTTAAGTCTAAATATTCCCAGAGCAAAGTGACCTTCACTTAACAAACGTGTCTGGTTATGTAGAATAATAGTAGCAAATGCATAAATCTCTTTTAAGGTCATAGAAATATGATGCCAGGCAAGACAACATTTCATGTGTTATGTTTATTTTGGGTTTTATTTGACTAATGATTTCTTAGACAAGCTCATTGCAGAAACATATACCACTGTAATGCACAAAGTTGAGTTACTACAGTAGCATTTAAAGATGTAGATTGTATGCATGATTGTATGACGGCGCTACTTGTTTGACAAGATAAAGAATACTGGATATTTTTATCTTCTAAAATGAGAAATATTTTTAGCCAATTGTGACTGACTTCAGGTTCTCTCAGAAGGATGGCGATCATACTCCAAACTATGTTTCTGTATTTCTGAACATTTATGAACATAAAGTATATATCTAAAAAATCACCATCATGTAAGGACGTATAAGTATTCCTTACATGGAGGCAGCTGTCTCTGGAACTGTAGTGGACAGGAAATGAGGGTTTCACAGATTTCACAGGCTGATATTCTAAGAGAATATGTATATCCTTCATTTTATATTCAAGCATCTTTATATTGAAGGTAGAGTAATTGATTTTATTACTTGTGTCTTATAACTGCACGTATGTAGGAGAATTCCAATGCTTGGTGTTTAGGGAATATACAGTCTGTCAGTAGAGATACATTAACTTTACTAAATTCCTGAATAATCACTATAATATATTGTTTGTAATGTTTTTCTTTTCTTTTCTGTTTCCAGTGATTTTGATAGTTGTGTCTGTTTGCACAGCCACAGGGGCTTGGAACTGGTTAATAGACCCCGACACTCAGAAGGTTTGTTACCTGAGGAAGTAAGCCAAATTGTGTGCATAATGTTTGCATTATGCAGTTTCACTGCAGCTACTCCTCACATTCATATGACACAGATTTGCAATTCTAAAAATTACATATATGATTTAAAAAAAAATCTAAACTTCAAACCTGATTTCAGCTAAATTCCAGTGAGTTTCAAGAAAAATTTTTCTTTATGGGATTTCAATGTAATCAAAAATTACTCCTGAGTTTTGATCAGATGAGAGAAAAAAAGTAAAACTTTGTCCTATCAAACTTTCCTAAAGCTGCTCCTCTTCCTTCTTGATTTGCAGGTTTCTTTCCTTTCATCACTTTGGAATCATCCCTTCTTCACCATCAGCTGCATCACCCTCATAGCGCTCTTCTTTGCTGGGATACACAAACGAGTTGTGGCACCCTCGATGTATCCTTTTTCTGCTGTCGTAAATATAATGTGGAACAGTTCATTTTGCTTTGAGTTAAACAGAATGTTTTTTTGTTTTTTTTTTACATTCTTGGTTGTAGTTTTTTCCTTGACGTTTGCACCTCCAGAATTGCAGCCCGCTGCCGCACAGTTTTAGCAGAATACAACATGTCCTGTGACGATGTAAGATTGTCGATACCTGGAACATTTATCTTTCATCTTTCTATGAATTTAACAATATTTTATTGAAATGTCTTGACAGACGGGAAAACTCATTCTCAAACCCCGACCGAACATTCAGTGACTACCATCTAGGTCGCTCTGTTCAGTTAGTTTTCATCAATTGTTGACCTCTCATCGGTCCTTCAAGCAGCCTGAGCATCAGCGACAAGGTGCAGTGCTGAGGAGGATATGATCATCATGATGATTTAGAATGAAGAAATGGACAAATGGAGGCTTTTTAAAAGTGTGGCTGTGATGTTATCATTGAAGCTGCTGATATGCTCACCTGACCCTTGATGTATTTTACGAATCGAGTCTCGATGTGTCTATTTCTGTTTCTAAAGTTGAGCATGTATTTTATCTAAATGTTTCTATTTTTAAATTTATTTACCTAATAAACACACAGAGTGTGAAAGTTTGTTGTTTTTCTGCCTTCTCTCAGATTTTTAAATATAGTTTCTGGCTGTGGTTTGCTGCAATAAACTTTCCTCTTGTTTTTCTTATTTATTTATTTTTTTTAAGCCAAACTGTCCATGCTTGAATGGCCATGGATGTTGTTAGCTTTAATAAAAAGAAAGCAGGATTGGTAAGGTTAGAACCTGCCACTCACAATATGGCGGACGCAATAACGTATGGAGGAACAATTCTCTTGGTTGCGACAAAGCCTGACTGCTTTCCGTCAACGACGATCTCTTTCCGGCTGACTGCGTTGACTCTTCCACATGGTTTCCAGCTAGCCTGGATCTGCGGGGTGCAGGGAGTGTAATCGCCGACATTTCGGACAGAAACCGCAGACATCTTGTCACATGAGCACCTAGAAACAGATAAAATGGGTAAAAGTAAAACCACGAAGTTTAAGCGGCCGCAGTTCAACTCTGCCGGCCTGCCGGTGAAGGCTGTGAAGGAAGCGGACGAAGAGCACGATGAGGAAAGCTGTCCGGCTGCGGAGCTGCTGGAAAAAGTAGGACCACGATCACATCGGAGGTTTAAAGTTATAACTATGCAACGCACTGATCTGAGGGGTGTTTGTTATGTGAATTATTGATGAGTAAGTGACTGGCAGTGTTAGATTATTTGTCCACGGTCACATATCAGGCTGGGGTTATGTCCCTTTAACCAGGTGTCAGTATTCCTACTGTACAGAAAATAAATATACAACACACAAAATCTTCCTAATTATAAAAAAAATTATTTGCTATATATGTATTATAATTTTATATAATTATTCTTGCTTTATGGTTGTTTTTGTGTTTTGTATTATATAAGGCACTTTGTGTTGCCCTTATTGTGAATATTTATATACAGTAGAGCAATGTACAATAGAGAATTAGGACCAATTAATCTGACATTTTTTCTCTCTAAGGAAATAATTCAAAATCATGTCCCTAATTCTTTTACGTGATATCAATATCATCATCTTTGTATTGAATGAAATTAATTTCTTATCTGCAAAGGGAATGTTTTTTGTGTTGACTAAAATAGCAAAACAGAAGCATGTTTTGGAAAAAAATAACTTTAGGGGTTTTTTTGTAATAGACTGACAGAAATCTTATTTTTCAACAGTGATGGCTTTACTTTTTTGTGTGTTTTAAAATTGATTTATATTTAATTAACTCACAAACTGTCCTGCAAGCATAATTTCAATGCTCTCATGTGAAATAGATGATGAGGATGGAGGGAGCTGATGTCACTCTATCATTTTGATTAAATTCTGTTTTGAAAGGGGAAACATTTTCCGTCGTTATTACTTTGCATCAAAAAATCCCTCGCATACCAGAATAAAATTTAAATATTTATCAAGTCATTGAGACCACAGTCCAGCTAACATGATGATAAAAAGCTCTGGAGCATTCAAGAGAGACCAGCAAGTGTTATGGCTGTCTTTTCAGTCAGGGACTGCTGCTGAGAAACTGCAGCAAGCAGACATAAGGGTTTCTGTTTATAAAAGAACAATAATCTGTTGTTAGGAAGGGCAGAAAAAAAACAAAAAACACACACATAAAAGATCTAATATGATTGCATCTTTTCATGCCAGCAGTGAAACTTGGTCAACCATGTGTGGCTGATCTTGCCTAAAAGCACAGCAGTGAATAAAGGATGATTTAAAAATGTTTTTCAAAGGCAACTCCAAACATCTAGGAGCAACTTGGTGATTATCTGTTTATGTGTTGGGTCTATAGCTCAGAAACTCTTGGGGGGCCCAAAAGAAAATCTTTGGGAGCCTCTGCAATAGCTTAAGCTACTTAAATCTACAGCCTATGTATTTCTTGATAAAAGCCTGTGAATTCTTTCCTATTAAGCGTCAATATACAATAAAAACATTTGGTGAAATATATTTTAATGCTGAAGGAGTAAAGTAAAAAAAATAAATAAATAAAATCCTATCAGTCTCCAAACATTTCACCTCGACTTTGCTTTTGGGAACAGTAAGGAAATCTTCAAATAAAAGATTAAAAAAAAAAGATTGTAACCTCGATTTAATATCAAGATGTGCTTTTATTTCCAGTTGCAGAGTCCCAGTGCAGATATTCGAGAGTTTGCATGTGCCAGCATTTCTCGGGTGGTGCAGCAGAGCCAGGCCATTCCTGGTTTCCTCCAGAGGGATGCAGTCAGACGGCTGGGCCCCATGCTGCTGGACGGCAGCGTGGCCGTCAAGGAGACGGCCACTGGGGCGCTCAGGTGAGGGCACAGCGGGATCTGGGCTTTTCTTCGCTCGTCTTTCGTAATGCCGCTAAATTTTCTTTGGATAATGTTGGACACATTACACATTCCATTCATTCTTTAAAAAAAAAATATTTTCTTAAGTTGTTTTTATTCAACATTAAGCTATAAAAAAAGCTCTTGGATTTAGCTAAGAAATACATGTCAGACATGGCCACAAAACAAAAGTTAAAAGAAAAAAGATCTTCACCAAAAAGGACACCATGCTGAAGAATAATCAAGTTCTAATAATGGCATACTTCTGTTTCAAAAAGGCTTTGTGCTAAAAATAGAAAAAGGAAGCCCTTCTGGGTTTTCTAGTTCCATCACTGGTTTACTGTAAGTGAACATAATCAATTTTGGTTTTTAAAATAAATGTGTACTTATGTATTGTGCCAGGGGCACTATGATGTACAAAAAGCAAATAGTAAGTAGTTGGCAGGATATGCTCCACATTATTCAAGATTTGATTGTTTAATGTTCAGAGATCTTCATTTTTTCTTTTCATTATGTTTTCACATGAAACAACACGTTTCTTCCCTCAGCACTTCTTTTGGTATAAAGCTGTGCTTTGATTGCTCTTCAGTCAGAGGTTTTGTGCAACAGATCAGCAACTCTGCCATTTAAAAAAAACAAACTTTTTTTAGCCTTGTTACTCACACAGGATCTCCTCTGAGTTACTGATGAGTGTGTGTCTGCCTCTCAGAAATCTGAGTGCATGCGGAGGTCAGGAGGTGTGCGAAGACATGGTGAGGCACGACATCATGACGCCGCTGACAGCACTGCTTCGAGAGGTGAGACTCCACTGCTGCTTTTAGCTCACTGCATCTTCTTAGCTCCTCCTCATCTGTAGACTGTAGCATCTGCAGGAACTGGATGTCATTCAAGCACAAAGGCAGTAATATTTTTGCAGGGTTCAAACAGGTGCTTTTCAACGTTTGGAAAGTTCTTGATTTCTGTGTAAAGTCTTTGAAAGTGCTTAATATTTTAACGGAACATTTCATTAAAAGCCTAGATTTGGAAACAGTTGAAACTACACATTTCCATGCACTGTATAATAAGACATACACACACAAATTTTCTTTCTCACTGTCTAAAGTGAAATCAGACTAAACGTCTCCTGTTTTAGGTTAGTTAGAATTACCAGAATTATTTTTATTTCCTAAATGACAGAAAACTTAGCAAGAATACTTTTGTATATTGTGTATAAGGATTTAAATTTTGACAAGGAAGATCACTTACCATAGCATGATTTCTTTGGATTGTTTCAATGTAAGGAATGTTTATTATTCCTAATGGGGTAGTGACTTATTGATCGGTGTAATTGAATATGTTATACATTCTGTATAATACTATCACAAGACATTATTAATAACAGTAAATAATATCACATTTTGGTCAATTTAAACTGCCTTTTAGTTCATTTGTATTGTTTTTATCTCCAAAATGTCGAGTGCTGGAAAAGTTTAAAAACCTATCTTAAAATTCTTGAAAAGTGCTTGAATTTTACTGTGGGAAAAGTATACAAACCTGTTTTTTTAAGGCTGTATTCACAGAGGTAAAAACAAAAAAATGACTTGCAGTGAAATTTATTATGTGTTGTTGACATTTTGAACCAAAGTCAGTACTTTATTAAAGTGATAAATACAGTGTATATATCTGCTGCTTCCTTGGTCAGAATGTTGTTTTCTTTCCAGTGCTGTACTGGTTTCGACACTTCTGCTGTCGCAATGAAAGACCAGAGCAATCCTGTGGAGGGAGTGGCCAATGAAGCTGTCAACCTACTGTGGAATCTATGGTAAGCCAACAAGTTGGTATGTAGGGGTTTTTTATTGATTTATTTCCTCCCCTATAGATGTTGTTGTGACTTTGTTACTCTACTGCAACACAAATCTTTCTCCATTCTTAGAATAAGAATAAGTCAAGAGATAAATATTTAGCTATTTCTATTTGATATTCATTTTAATCATTCCACTATCAGGAGTATTTAGAACACATTCAAGTTCAATTCAAAGAATTTAACTGTTAATTGTGTGACTGTGGCCACCCTGCAGCCACCGTTTAGGTGTACACCTGCTAAATCTTCAATTCTTCAGCTGATTATGTCATCCATCTGTCGATCCCTTTAGTGAGAGCAGCAGCCAGGCAGTGTCTTTGTTCAACAAATCTGGCCTCTTGGACATGGTTGTCCACTGCTTGGAGAGACACCCTGACAATGTGGAGCTGTCCATATCAGCTGGTAGGTCTGACAAAGCATTTACTCTAGTTAACAGGATTTCCTTTTAAGTTATTCATTTAAAGTTTCTGGTAGGCATTTGACACTTACTGGTATCAATATTTACTTGAATATTTTTTATATAAGCCCAAAGTGTTAGACAGTAAGCATACTTTTCTGTATTTTATTTTATAAGTAGAGTCGATACGTACGCATTTCAGTGAGCTTTTAATGGGTATATTCATCTCAGTTGATTTTAAGGTATTATAAGCTAATCTGCTGTCTCAGTTGGAGGAATCTGACTCTTATTGTTTGTGTTCCTCAGCTCACTGTTTGCACACTGTGACCGAGGACAACCCCGAGCTGCTATGTAGCATGAATGCCGCAGTACTTGGAGCCCTAGAAAAAGTGCTGCAGTCATCTCAGCCAGGCATGGCGCACATTCTCCTCAGGACTTTAGCTGCAGGTAAAATTCATCTCTTGTCATAATTGTCTCTTTCATTTTTTAAGGAGGTCCAAAAACTGCCTTGTGTATTTCCATAGAATCTCCTGAGTTCCTGCCTTGTCTCTCAGGTACGCTGTGGAACATAAAGGCCAGCCTGCCTGCGGCCCGACAAGCCCAGACCCTCAACGCCGTGGTGGCTACCCTGTCACAGTGTCTGGATTTGGACGCAGGGGTGTTGATCCCTGAACTCAGACAAGCGGAAGAGGCTAACCACAGGAACACGGCTCCTGTGGCCGAAGCAGAAAAGGCAGAGGCAGCGGTGGAGCCCGCTGAGGAGGAGATGGACGAGGAGGACGCACCCATGAAGAAGAATGGCAAAACTACGAAAGTTGACACTGATTTTTCTGACCTGCTGCCTGTAAGTAGACACACTGGTTGCTACAGAAAGCACCTCTAAACTTTTTCACATTTTGTTATATTAGAATAAGAAACTTGCTTTTTTCTTGACAAAACCAGAAAACCGTCATTGTTACTCGCCTAAATAAAATTTTGTGCATCTTATTGCCTTTAGAAGTCACATATATAATGGCACTGTTAGTAATTTAATCAGAGGGGACATAGCAAACATGTAGAAGAAGGTCCCTTGGTCAGATGAGACGAAAATGTAAGTTTCTGGCCTGCATAAAAACATGCACATCAACCGCACAGTGAAACATAGTGGTGGGAGCATCATGCTCAGCTGATTCTTTGGAATCCTGGAAGAAAATCACTCTGGAAAAGGCTTATATCCAGCCAGAGCTACAATGAAATGGTTATGAAATGGCTCGGATCAAAACATGTTCATATTACAATGGCCTAATCAAAGGGCAGACCTAAAACCTCATTCAGTCCAAGTTGTTTTGCAAAAAAAGAATGGCCAATATATTCACTCTCTGCGTGAGATATGACTCAGAAAATGTAAAATTAAAGGAAATGTTTCGATCCGGTGGGCTGTTTTAAAACAATTAGGCTAATGCTAGCTTTAATGCAGTCAAGCTTTTAAGTCAAACTGAGTTAGCTATAAAGCTAATGTTAGCTTAAATGCTAATTTTAGTTCAGCTTCTAACAATAGAAAATTAGCTACCTAATTATCTACAGTATCAGTAAAACACATTAAAGTTTGTAGTTGTAATATGACAAAATGTGAAGAAATTTAAAGGGTGTAAATACTTTTGCAATAAAACTGCTTCAGTAATAATCAAACATGGAATCAGAACACCACAAGCTGCATGTCTGTTATCTTCTCACAGTTTATTTTGTGATCATCCATCAGAGTTTAAGTAGGTCAGTGCACAGCTGGTTATTTTCCCCTGAATCCATCAACACCACTTCTGACAGATCTTTCAAACTGTTGTTCACTTCATATCCTCAGGTGGAGTCAAATAAGTTAACTCCTGTTTTCACACTGCTGATGTGGATCAGCAGTGTCCACATCAGCCTTTGTGATGTTGAAGCATTCACAAAGGCTGTTTGTTAAAAGCATTCATAAATTAAGGTGGTGATACCTGTTTGCAGATTTACTGGGACAGGGGTCGTCCAGGGGCTTAGAGTCCTTGAAAGTGCTTGATATTTAAACAGCATAGTTTTGTACATTCTAATGTTTGATTAAAAGCCTACATTTAGAAAATGTTTTTTACAGTTGAAACCATATATTTTCATACACCTAATAAAAAGATATACACAGTTTTTCTCACTGTCTGAAGTTAAATCTGATGAAACTTTTACTGTTTCAGTTCAGTTAAATTAAAAAAAAAATGCCAGAAATCTTAGCCAGAGCATATTTTAGAGGTTTTTTTTTTGTATATTGCTTTTCAGCATTTAACACGAGCAGGAAAGTATTATTTATTTGAATTGCTTCAATGTAATAGTTATTATTCCTAATGGTTCAAAAACATATTGATCTGTGTAATTGGAATAAAGGCTGGCTTATATTTTATACGTAAAACAACATTATTGAAATTACAGGAGTTTTTGTTTAAATAAGTGCTTTGTTTTTGGCCCAGTCAGGTGTATCGGGTGAGAAAGATATTTCAAAACAAAAAAATTTGTTATAGTTTTGTTTACCTTGTCCCAGCAGTAGAATATAGAATGCTGCCACAAGACATTATTAATAACGGTAGTAAATTTCTTCATATACTAACAAATTGAAACTCTTCTTGGTTCATTTGTATTGTTTTGTGTGGAGCTGAAAAAGTTTGAAAAGAAAGAAAAGTTTGAAATTTTACTGTGGAAAAAGTCTATAAACTGCTGAAATAAATTATATGATTTGTACAGCTTAATAACTTTCAAGCTCTTTGAAAAATTTCAGGTTGTGGAAACAAACTAGTTTTTTTCTGGAACCAGTTAGGAACTGAATCAAGCACCTGGCCTGTTTAAGAACCGGATCCACTTGTATGGAAAAACCCTCACAGTGATTCTCAGAGGTCTCAGATTGCCTGCAGCTTAGATGCTGAGATGTGATGCTGTTCATGGGAAATATGTGGTCTGCTTTTGGACTTTAGAGCTACCCACCAATGCCAGGTGGAAAGGCAACACATGAGTCATCTGGAAGTGCAACACCAGGCCGACAGTGCAGACAAACTGTGGAGTAGACGCATCGTGGGTCATTTGGGGGCTGGTGACTGGCTGACTCAACCCCGGCGAGACAGATCTGTCCCTCACGGCTCGGTCATGAACAGAACCCCAAGATCATGTTGACGTTCCACAATTCCCCCTCTAAAATATAAAACTAGCACTATTCAGTCATAATACTACTGAAACACACACATTCATCGTGGCCCTAAATATATCAGCGTAGCTTAAGCCAAGTTTCTCCAATTATATACATCAGCTACTTTCTATGCAGGCTGTCACCACGACCCAGCTCAGAAATGTGGAACCTGATTTGTTCGAGTACATCAGCAGGAATAAATCGCTCCTCTGTAGCGAGCGGCTGGAGCCAGACTGAGCGATAGCAGCGCTAGCAGCCATGGTTGTATTGGGATGTTGACTCACGCGGCTGTTTGTTTGTGTCCAGAGGGGTAAGGAGGAGCTGAGGGAGGCAACGGCCTTGCTGACAGCCCAGCAAACGTCCTTAGAGATCATTGTCAACATGTGCTGCTCTGACGGTGAGTGTTGAGGGCACGGACAGCAGTGCTGACCCCAGGCACTTTCATCTAAAATTTATTTCCTGTGACATGGCCACCAAGTGTGGATTTGTCATTCTGAGCGACTGTTAGACCAGTAAACGTATTGCCAGGGTGATTTCAGGACATTAAAATATTCTTTATTGCTCTCCTTTTCTACTGTTTAGATCCTTCTGATGACGAGTGGGAGGAGGAGTCGAGCAGCGATGAAAGTGACTTGGGTCCTGACGGGCTCTGCGACGGACTGTCCGGTCTGATGTCTCCACTGTGCTTGTCAGCCGAGGTTCAAGGGGCCTTGATCAACCACAGCATACCAGAAAAGGCAAATAGCACTGTGCTTCCTCAATCACACCTCACTTCTGTCACTACATGCACAGAAAGAATTCATTACAGTCAGAGAGTGTTGACAAGTGCTTAAAGTGGGTTTAGCTGTCATCTTTACAGCTGTGGTTGCAAGCCTAAAAAGAACAGCTCTGCAGAGGTGCAAATGCCTTTTGAATATTTTCAAAATTTTTCAGTGGATTGTAAGGAGTGCCTAATATTGAAGAGGAAGAAAATGGGACATAGATTTTATTAATTTCTTTAACAAATAAAACATCTGAAAAGTATGGCATTTTGTGGATTAAAAGTCACACTTCCTTTCATAGTTTGCTCCTTCTTCATGACCCATTTTGTGACTGATGTGTTAAATATTAATTCATACTGATACACATGAACCAATGATTAAACTTTACCATCTACAGACATGAGGATGGCTAATCACAGTCAGAAAACTAGATGGTGGAACGTCTCCATAGCTGCCGGTGTTGTGATGATCTGTGCTACCCCGTGAAATTTTCTTTTTGTAGCACGTCTAGGTAGCTATGTTTAGACAGTTATAACACCTGTTGATAAATGACTTTGCAGTCAGGCCTTCTTGGTGTTACCGCTTAATGCAATGTAACCGCCTCTCAGTCACCCCAGATTTACTGCACGCATCTCCACTGCGCCCATACACACTTTGCCAGCGGTGAGAGAAGTTCCTGATCACCTTAATTGAGAGCACGGACATCGATGTGTCAGAAACTTTCATGGACAAAGTCTCCCTATACAGTATAGAAGCGCCTTTCACAGCAGTGTTAGAGCTCCATGTCTTTTTTTGTGCATCTCTACCAACTTTTGAACCTGGAGACTGACATTTTTAACGTTGCAGTATAGCTCAAACTTAGATTGGAAGGAAAGCATCTGTGAAAAGCAATTTTTTACTTCTCACTGGAGATGCTCAATTAGATTCTGATCTTGATTTGACTAGGCCATTCTAAGACATAAATATGCTTTGTTTTATACTATGCCATTTTAGTTCTGACTTTGTCCAGGGTGACCCTTTGTCCTGTCTGAGGTCTATTTCAACTACCAACAGGCTTTCTTCAGCTCTGGACTTGGGCACCACTGTATTAAATTTCATGTACATGCATGAAATTTAATACATGCATGTACATACAAGTGCAAAATGTTTTTCATACTTTTATTCTAGATTAAAAACATCTTAATGTGATTGTCATGTGTCATTTTCCTTTTTTATGTTGTGTTTTTCTGACACACGCAATAACATACATTTGTGGTTGTACTGTGTGGTTAAGTTCAGTCGTTACTTGATGAATGTTGTGGAAGGAACTGCTTGTTTGTGATTATGCAGTGAACCCCACTTGGCTTCTCCCACATATATGCTTTGATTACATGGTAATATGTTTTCTTTTCTCTGGATTCAAGGTTCTCAAAAAAACATCCTTCCCCAGAGAGGAAGCCACCAATGTGTGCCAAGAAAATCCATCCTGGAGAAGCCTGAGCAGGCGGTACTCGTCTTCATCAACTCAAAATTGGTTGCAGCTTTTAACTTTTCACCATATAAACTTTTTTTTTAAAACGCTTCCTCTCATGTGTGTAGGATGCAGCGGGTTCAGTCCCGGGCGCTGACTTGTCTCCACAGCATACTCTCCACCATGGATGCAGAGTCTCTGGGCGGTGAGGCAGCCCTGCAGGAAGCAGCACAGCACCTGTCCTCACTGGTTTTTGGTGCTGAAGGTCTCAGATTCTTGTCAATATTTTTGCAATTTAGCACTTTTGATACTTTACCAGTTTAGTGTTCATAGGCATGTGTGAAAGCAACAAGCAGAACTGACATTTAAACTTTTTTCCGTTGCAGAAATCCCAAAAGATGAGGAGTTCCTTGAGGCCGTCATCAGCGCCATGCGTTCTCTCCTGCAGATAATTGCCTCCAAAAACATCAGCCAGGTACAAAATACAGTACTATTCAGTGTCACTGATGGTAATCAGAAATATACATTTAAGATTTCATCCTTTTTAGGTTGCATATTGTAGCATTGCTTTTCAACTAGCAGTGTATTTCTTATCACAGCAGAGTTTTATAAATGAGAAAGTTTTAGAAAGCATACTATGGAGAATGACCTGCTGGTTCTGCTTAGCATATATTTAGGTTAACGACATCACAAGAGATGCAAGAATCATTTTTATAATTTTTTAAAAAATCTGTGTAGCATTCTAAAAGTTTTTGTCTTGCAGCTTTACACAATAAAAATAAACACTCTTTCAAAGAAGTATTCTGATTTAAAAACATGTACAAAACAGGAATTCTGAATAATCTTTTTTTTTTTTTAATGGACGAATTGCAAAGCAAAGATAAACTGAGCATGGTGTGTCGCTCTGTATGTTACAAACTACATTTAGTGATTCTGACTAGAAGCTTTAACCCAACACTATTTCCAACTTGGAAAACAACCCTCTGACTGCATGGCTGCTTTTTCTGTCGTGTTTTTGTTTGTTCAGTGCATGACCCCCCAGCAGCTGATGAGTCTGAGCGAGGCAGCCACCTGCTGCGATGTTGTCAGCGTGAGGGTTAACGCTGTCGCCATCCTAGGAATCACTGGAAGCACATTAGCCAAAGAAAAGGGAATGGCGGAAACCCTTCAGGTATCACTTCTTCCATTTTTATTTTGTTTGTGCCCAAATGTTTGCTCCTGCTCTGAGAACTTTTGCTCCTGCAGATGATTGGAAATGCCTTGCTTCAAGTCGCTACGAGGGATTCCGATCTGGTTGTGAACGGAGAAGCGCTCGACGCCTTGTTTGATGTGTTCGCTGATGGAGAGGAAGCAGAAATGGCAGCTAAAAACCTCAACTTACTGCCTGCACTAAAGGCACTTCAGCCCGTCTTCAAGGCAAAGGTTGTAGAGATGAACTAACATTTAGTTTAAGCAAATTTTGTAATTAGGTCATTCTTTTGACTTCCAAAAGATATTTCCAATCAAATTTATTTCAGGATCTCATCTCTCCAATACATTAAGATACTTATCCATCTTCCCTTCTCTTAATAGATCCGTAAAGAAGGCCGGGGTAAATACAGCCCTCAGCAGCTTTGCGTGTTGGACAACATCAAAATCAACCTGAGAAGATTTATTGGTTATCTGGAAAAGGTGGTGAAGAAATAAAGACTTTGTGTTCTTCACACTGTGATCAGTTGTTGAGACATGATGAGATGGTGCAGTTGAGAAACCATCACTTATTTATGTATTTTTAAAAACAATTACTGTTTACGGTTGTTTGAGTAATGTGAATATTTTTTTTGTGAAAAGGAAGAGGTGGTGGCATTTTTCTGTGAAGACTCACCAACACGGTTTTAAAGATTTCAGCAAAATTTGATGGCAAGTCGACATTTTTAAAAGATAAGGTTGAAAAAAAGCAGCCTGCAGTTTTTCTTTCATTTGTACCCTTTAACTTATCCTAAATAGTAGAAGGAGACATACTGTATTTGGAGGGGGGGGAGCAGTCATGTTGCTAGAACACCTCAGACTGCTGTTATTTTAGAGATATTTTACAGCAGAATGATACATTTTATTTTTAGAAAATAAACTGCTTTTCTTAAGTGAATCACATCATGAAGCTATTTTGTGTCCATTGCGAAGACTTTTGGAAATCACTCTTTGAAAGCCACTTTTGTAGATTCATATAGTTAAAATTGCTACACAAGTTTTCAAACTTATAGAGAAACTAGAGCTAAAGATGCTCTGGCTAATAGGGAGAAAATTAACTCCATATTACAGAGGATGGCTAAAGTATTCACACCCTGTTACCTGTCCCCGCAGAACAAAAGGAGACTCACAGCATGATGCTGCCACCACCATAAAGAGATGCAGAGTGCATTTTTATTTGCTTAACAAAAAGAATAAGGAAGAAAACAATGAATGTGTTTCCATTTCATAATTATGTCCTATTTTGTGTTTGTTTACTACATAAAATTCTAATAAAATATTAGATTTTTTATTACATGTCAAAATTTAGTGGAGGTAAATACTTCTGTAAGTTTAAGTGAGCAAAGGTACAAAGAAATCTTGAAATTAAAAATTCAAACCTTGTTCAGACTTATAAAATGTGAAATTTTGAATTAAGTTTCACAAATTAGCTAGCTTTTAATAAGCTAGCTTATTAAAAGGTGTGTTGTAAATAATTAATTATTCAATCAGAAATTTTCTGGGGGAAAAATAGACTTGCTATGGTTGTTGACAGGAATAGTATTTAGTTCAGCAGTGAATGGAAAAGGTGTTAAAAATATTTCTTGTGTATCAGAAATGTGCCAAAACTTTGATATTTGTATTAAAATATGATCCATCTCCTAATAAAGTGAAAAGAAATTCAACTAATCCCTCCATTTTTCTGGAACAAGGTATGTTATGTGGAAAAAAATATTTAACTTCTCAAAAGTAAATGCATAAAGTTCTGAGCCATGATGCAAACATGATCTTATTTGAAGTTGACTTGCTGTAACGGTTTAAAATAAAAATACATTTGGTGTAAGGTGAGATATCCCAGTTGGGAAAATCAGTTGACTTTTTTTATTTTTTATCACTTGATTAGTTTAAGTAAACCGCTGGTTCATGAGAGAACCATTTAGAATAGTTTGAAAAGAACTTTCAACAGAAGTACTGAAAAATTTCATATGAAATCAAAACTTTTGGTTTTGTATTTGAATATCTTATTAAATATGGTCAGTGAATAATGACTCTTAAATTGTTCAAATCAACAAGGTACTTGCTCAAAATCCTGGTTTGCAAAAGATCTGAACTGAAGTCTAATTCTTCTTGATGTATAGTCTACAGCTGTTCCATTATCATTTTTTTTGGGAAGTGACTAGAGGCACTTTCCCACTGCCAGGTCTCTCTCCAACCGGTTAATTAAGTTCTTTGTGTTTTTCTGTCAGGATTTCTGACAAATGTGGAAATTTCTTCAAAACGCTAGCTTTGATGTAAAACCTGCTCTGCTTACGGGGAATTCATTTTTTGTTAAGTCCTCATTTCTTAGAAAGTTATAACTGAATACTGCCAGTTATAACTAGAGCTAAAGATGCTCTAGTTTAAGCAATATAGTTTTGTATATTGTTTGCAGCAAGATTTATATAATTTCAAACCACTGCTATTTTCAGGGTAATGCAATTACTTGGAATAGTTGAATAGTTGAAGTTGAATATATGTGGACCTACTTACACATAATGAGACCACATTAGATTTAGATTTAATAAGAAATTATCACACTATTATAATATAAAAACAGTCAGTGATGGATTTTGTCTAATAAGCTTAAAGGTAGATTATGAAAGCGTTACATTTTCTTGTTATTTGATATTTAAATCAGTAGGTACAGTAAGTGGCAATGACCTACAACCCTGGCTCTGCTTGTTGAATTGCAAAACTATGAAGGAATAAGCTTGCCACAGTCAATAAAAAATATCAAAAATAAGTGGCTTAATAGTATATGGTAATTATTATGGCCAAACTGGAGTGGATAAGATGTGTTTTACTGATTTGAGAATTGGGAAATTATAGGACAACAGCAGCATGACATACAGAAAACTGACAGGTTGTCATTTTTCTATTTTTATTTTTAATTAATTTATAGAATAACAAAAAGTTTTTCAAATTGAGCTTAAAAAGTGAACCACATGCAGATTAATTGCGCACAAAGTGAGCTAATTTGGGTTTTTATTTCTCTAAATTTGAGTGATTGTTTTACAGCCAGTGAAACCCCAAATTAATTTTGTTTCAAGATTATAATTAGGCCTATATAATAAAGTATTTTTATATATAATATGTTTGATGAATAAAAAGACTGCAGATTTAACAGTTGTTGAGCATAAAATCATTGACACTTTCGACAGTACAGCTATGACAAAAAAGGTCATCGCTAAAGAAGCTGAGTGTTGTGTCCAAGCATATTAATGGGAAGTTAAGCGGATGGAAAAACTGGATAAGAGGAAATGACTGGACTAATTTTGACTTAATCAAAATTTTGATTTAATCAAAATTAGCATTTAATTTTGAAACCAATGACCTGAAAAAAATTAAGAGGTGTGGAATCTAAATTACTTGAAGTTTAGTGTAAAGTGACTGCAGTCAATCATTTTGGCAGCGACGTCATCAGCTGTTTGTCCAATAGCCTGAATGGAATCTATTAGGGATCATGAAAAGGGAGAGGCACCTTTTCATGAATAGCCAGCTTGCTTAGTAATGACATTTTCCACATTACCTTCCATGTGAAGAATGTCAATGACCATTCTTCTGCATGGTGTGCACATCATGTATTAAAAATTTTAATAGGTTTTGCGTAGTATTAATCGGAATTATGGGTTTTACTTTTTTTTCAATACCTTGAAAAAAGGTCTTCCACGATATTATATTGCTTTTAATCCATTTTTGAGAGCATATAAATCGTATTCCTGCCTCAATTTTATTTTTTAAGTGTAAAAAAAGCATAAATAATGTCATATTTAAATGAACAGGAATATGAATTAAAAAATGTTTTTCCGTATTTTATTTACATAAAAAGAAAAATATGAAATCTGAGTTTTTTTATGTAATAAATATATATTAAAAACCCCGAAAACTGTTTGTTGCGTAATAGGTGTATCCCCGCCCCTAGTCACTTGCTCGGCGCAGCCGTAGTAGCGGTGTGGACTCCGCCATCGGGGGAAAGGCACAGAGACTCTTCGACAGACAACCCTCGCACGTTTCTAACGTCTTTAACAGCAAGTTGATCTTCAAATACTGTTTTTATCACCTGACTCGCGCTCTCGTTTTAGTTACTGCGGATGAATTAGTTCGACCGCTCGGTGTATACCATTATTACCCAAGCGCGTAGTTTTTTTTAACCATAATCTAGAAGTAACGGTCAGTGGAGAACCTGAGCAGGCTAGCTAACGTTAGCTAGCGACCTGGCTAGCTGCACACGAGCTGAGCGCTGCTCAGTGGTGGGGTGGGGGGGGCGGTTTGCCTACAGTGGCGTTTGATGGATCCTAGAATCGCCTGGTTTCAGCCAGAACAACGGGGACCCGCTAACAACTTGTGGATGCAGATTTGGGAGACGACGCAGGGGCTCGGGTATTTGCACGTCAATAGCAGCTACTCCACGGCATCTCAGAGCACTCCGAGCCTGAAACCAATCGTCAACAACGGGGCGTCGGGAGCCGTCCTCACTTGCAGAAACGGGACGCTCGACTCGCACAACGGTGGTGGAGACGTCAAGACTCAGGGGATGTCTACCTCAGCGGGGGTTGGAGAAATGACGGAACAGCGGGACTTTATACCACTGGACACCAACAGCAACCACAACAACAGAGCCGCGGGCAGGGGCGGTGTCGGTGGAGGGGGGCAGCAGGGCAGTGGGGTTGCTGTGCTTTGGAGGGGACTCACGGACGGACACCCCAACAAAAGAAAGAGAGACAATAAAGCTAGCACTTTCGGATTCAATTCCAGTCTCTTGAACAATGGTTGCGGCTCTAACACGGAAAGATATGAAGGTTACACGGGCACGCCTTGGAAAGTCAGGAACTACTCTGAAGGAGTTGTGGGGTAAGAGTGAGTCTGTTGAAGTTTAATTTGACTGCGTTGCAGGTGATCACCTGCTGCTAAAAGTGAAGCTCTACAAATCAGTTTTCATTGTGTTAGCTTAGTGCTGGAGCATAAACTAGTATGTTTACGATTAAAGGACAAGGGGAGAGGCTGTTCGTCTCACCCCACCCACTGGCTTACTTCCACTTAATAGGTCAACTTTAGTTTATTTAGCTGGTGAAAAAGTGACTTCTGTTTAAGTTTAAGTAGGAGACCTCTATAGGAGACACAGTGAAATCCACTCTTTAAAAGGCAAATCCCACATACAGAAGTTGAGTTAGTGACTTGTTGAGGCAGCTGTTAGAAATAATGCTGGCTTTCAACTATTTATATTTTTTGCTTCTCATAAATGGTGTATTTCAGGTAAGTTGAAAAACAGCACTTCTCAACATTTAAAGAAACCACATATAAAACTTAACCTTTAAACATGGTTTGTTAACTTTTCACGAAAAAGTACACACACCATACACTACTGCTTGAAGTATGTATTTCCAGTAAAACATACAAAACTTAAAAAAAAAAAAAACTGTTGAAGAAAAAAAAAAAGAGAAACTTCTTATTCTGATTTACATGCAATTGGGTTAACATTACAAGAATGCAGTGGCATTAGTGAACACTATGGCAAGACAAGTGATTTGATGGATCAAGACATTGATTCAAATGCATTCAAGTTGCGTTCAAGTTTTATTGGGTTCAGACTTATATGTTTAAACCAAAGTTTGACTCCGATGACCTCAGAGCCATCATGGACATGGATATCAAAGGTTGACAATGACAATAATCATGTTCAAAACGTTGCAGGCACGAATTTGTTTACATACTTTTAAAAAATGTCCATCAAACTTTATTCTGTCTATATTTGACACTGGTCAAAAAATTTTATAAAGTTGGCATTCCAGTCGCATCACCTTCAGTAGTCGTACAATTTTCCAGTACAGTGGCATTCCCACTTTTCTTAGCTTGTAGTACTATAGCAAACTGCAGTTTCTTGCTTTCTTGTCATGTGTTTGTTGTACCATGAAACATTAGAGAATTTTCAGTTTCTTTAGCCTTTGCAGGCTAACATCTTAGTGTTTATTATGTAAAAAAACATGGTGTAACATGGCTAACAATTCATGTTTATATCTGAACAAGTCACATTCAAAGGAACAAAGGATAATTAAAACTCTTTAAATTGTCATAGTAGTGAAGTATTTTAGAGAAAACTTGTGGTTGGGCTTTAGATACTTTTATGATTAGAAGTCACCACATTTAATCCTGATTTAATTGAAGTTTTTGAAACAGTTTTGATAAGATTTAGGCCAACAATAGAAGAATTATATTTAAGTAAACAAAGGAACAGATCCCAGGCCCGGTGTTATCTGTGTTGTTATTTTAACTAGTTACTACCAACGTGAATTGTAGAATCTGGAGTTGTCTGTGGTTAAGCTCTCACTGCTTGTTCAATTATTTACTTTTTTTGTATATTTTTGTTGCTGTAGAAATAAGATTAGTCATGGGAATACATGATATATGTGTAACAAACTGCTAGTAACAACTAAATGCAGTGTAACAAATTATTTTTTTATGAAGTTGTAGAGATGGAGACTTCACTGAATCATCCTTTGAGGTTATGTCTATTATGCTGATATAGTTCATAGGTGAGTTTTAAAAGACAAAAAATAAAATAAAATACGAATAATCAGTCTGATGAGCCAAAATAACGAAAAAGCCAATCTGCAAGGGAAGGTGGGGTTCTTCAGGAAGACTGAAGAATTATTACTAAGGACCACTTTGAAATGTAACAAAGTATTTGCTTGTAGGCAAAACATAAAGAAATGTGAAATGGCTTTAGGCCTTTCAAGTTGAGAGATTGACAGCATTAGAATGCACATTAAGATGAGAAAATGACAGCATAAAAACTCTTAATGCATCACAGTACACATGTTGCTTATAGTAGAAGAATGGGGAAATCCCCTCACTTTGGACGAAATTAGTGTAAGAGTGATCTGACATAGATGTCAGTGAACAATGTAAGGAGAACAAGTCACACTTTGAAAATAGGACAGAAGAAGATGGTTCTGGAAACAGTCTGGCTACAAGATTCCTAACTCTACTAGATATTTGCTTCAGGTGGTCAGGGGCTTTGTCAATGGTTGAGGCACCACTGATTTAAGCTCACAGATAGAGCTCCGTTATAGTATATCACAATGTCAGTGTGCACAGTATTAACACAGCAAATTACTAATTGAAACTGTTAGCTTATAAACTCCAAGGTGTCACAAGCTTACACTTAAAATGCTAATAGGATATTCAACTTGCTGGATGGAGTCTCAATGCGGTGGATGCCCACATCTGACAGGTCAGAGTGGCCAAGAAGCAAGAGCATTGAATGTATCCATTAGAAGAACAGAATGGGAGTAATGGATGTGTAGACTTCTTATAACTTGTGGCAATCACAAGTTTTTAGCAATATCCCATTTGCTAAATATCACATTTTCTAATAGCTTGCAACCTGGGGATGGACAATATATCACCTTCAACATCCATATTAGCTGATGTTTTCAATTTTTTAAAATATCTGTAAAGGTCCATTAAGTAAAACTGGGCTGATGTTACCAGCTGATATTTATTTCCGTCTTGTAGCTGTTTTGGATGGAGCTGGTCATGTGGTTTTTGTTTGGTCAAGTGATTGTGATTCAGCACAGGATTATTGGGTATATTGGCCACAACAGCAGCATTAAAATCGGATTCAACAGCAGCATTGAATCGACTCAAATTTGCATATTAGTGCATTCCTATTTAAAACAAAATATTTTTTCTAAATATGCAAATATAAAACAGTTGTGCGTACAAATATGTATTTTCTATGAACTTGGATTTCTGAAATGGTGAAAACTTTCAGGTTTGAGGAACTTCTTTCTGAGTTTAGAGAGTGTGTGCGTCTACCTTTCAAACTTACTGCTGCTTCAAAAACATTTTAATAAGGCTGCCCAATCAACTTCTTAATATATCTATTAAATCTTGGATAATAATAAAAGCTTGCTACAGATCAAACAAACCTTCAAGGAACTTTAAAGTGAAAAAGAAAGTCTTAATGTAAAGTTGTAGTCTGTGGTTAATGTGAAAATTTGATTTATGCTTAATTTTTGTTGCGACAGATCTTTTATACTTTTATCATTCTGGATGACTTTTAGCATAACTTTTTGCTGTGTTTGTTAACTTAGTTGTTTATAGTATTATAACTGTGGAGAAAGTTTTCATGGGTGCGGCTCTGAAATAAACATTTTTTTTCTCCTCTTCCTCACGGTTAAACATGTGGAGACAAGCAGAACACAAGAGTATAGGGTTCAGGCTTTGGCTGATCTTCATTTATAGTAATATGGGAGCTTTGTTTGCATAAGGACATTCTTTACTGATAAGCTCTGCTAATACCAGAACCTTAAGCTAACAGCTGGGATCACACTCAGCCACCACTGATGGCCTTCAGTACTCAGGCAAATCATGATGTCAGCACAGTCTGAGACATTGCAACATTATTTTAAAATGAACTAGTGATGACATACAGTATGTATGTGAATATAAAAACAAACTTTGCTGGGTTAGAAGTGATATTTTTTCAGTAATGTTATGAAAGAACTTCAACAGTTGGGATGAACAGTGATAAAACATTTTTAGATGAATGAAGAAAATGGCTACAGACAAATGACAATCTTGCTACTTCAGACGTTACATTTTAGCTACAAGGTGTTAGCAGATGTACCAGAAACCCGGGATACCAATGTCATTCAGTGGTTTGCCACAAAATGGCACAAGGCTTAAATGAAAGTGTCCTGTTTCCAATTATTTTTAGCTCAATCTGAACCTTGTATTTAATACAAAATATAAATATAGCATTTTCCCAAGCAGAACACAAGACTGTGGAGTTGAGCCACTTTGGGTTGGGAGTAAATGCAAATAAAATGAACAAAAAAATTGTTCATACATGACTGAGTTTGCTATTTACAAGAACCAAAAAGGGTGACATGGGAGTAAGTTAAAATGCGCTTCAGCAGGACAGTTTGTACTCTATATTTGGCCATGTGGCTTGGCTAGAGAGGCAGAGGCATTAGCTTATTTGTGTTTGACTCTCTGCCAGGCTTTCTGGAACTGGGAAGGTCCAAGTAAGCAGCCTGATTCATGATGGCAATGGATCAGTGTTTGCATGCTCCACACAGCTCGACTTCCTCTGAACAAAGCCAACCCTCTCGAGAGACAAACCTTCGCTCCCTCTTCCTCTTCTGACCAATCACATTTGGAGCTTGAAAGGAGGGCTTCCACCTAATTTTCTAGATGAGTGATTAGGGTTTTGTTTAGATTCTTTATATGGACACAGCGAGTTTCTATCTTGAGAGAGATGTGTCCCCCTTTTTTTCTTGCTGATCCCGGTTTTCTAATTTAGTGTGTCTGATTGTAAAGATGGAACAAAATGTCCCACTGATTTATCCAATTTGTGTACTTTTTTAAATGAATAATTATAGTTTTTGGTTTTTTTTTAAATTTGCAAACAGGCTTAGAATGATACAAGAGAAGGTTACTTCAAATGTAATGTAAAGTGTAGTAAATTGTTCAGCGATGAAATGCCCCAGAGAAGGGTTTTATTGCCTTGTTATTGCTGCTTTTTTTAGAGATTTATGACACCCAGCATTAACACGCAGGCAACACCTCTGCTTAAAGCTGTTTTATTAAAAACATGCTTAACACAGCGGCTGCAGTATTTAACATCTGTTAGGCCCTCCTGTGTTTCCTTACTCGCTGTCTGGTGTTCAGACAATGTTGGAACATCAGAACTGCGGATCAATCTGGCCCCTAAAACCAGCGCAGGTAGACCACTACCCATAACCCTAACTTCAAGTGTTTAGTGAAGAATATGTCTTCCTGTCCAGAGGAAAGTCATTCTGTAAACCAGACTTTTGTCACTTTGCAAAACATTTTTTAAAAACTGGTTGTTGTAAGGAGCTACCAGTGCTTTATACTGTTGCTGTTTATCAAAACTGGTCCAAAGAGGAACAGTATATGAATCATTGACCAGAGTTTGATGCCCATGGTTCAGTATTTTCTGCCAATTGGTAGCAATTGTTTAGTTCTGTTGATGTCAATGTGAAGACATTCTCTACAACAAATTGGTTGCTTTCTTTTCATATTTGCAGTATATTCAACATAAAGACATGTTTAAAAATGCTGCAAACTTTATGAAGTAGTTCTGCTTGGCACTTTATTGTTTTGATTTTGCCTTAAGTCAGCACAACATCAGGAAAATATGTGTGATTTTTATTGTGGAATATTGCTGTAACCATAAATTACTATTATTAACCCAGATTATCCTCAGTCTTATGATTTTTGCTTGAGCTCTCAGCACAACTTTCATAATGTAAAAATTCCTCTAACTTGCCAAAAATATTCTAGGCAGGCAGTAGTGCTGAAACGATTAATCGGATTGTCGCCATGAATAGATTATTGAAATCAATTAATCATTAATTTGAATATACAAACTTATGCCATTTGCTGAGAGAATAACATACTAATAGCAGTAATTAAGGCAAAACCTTACAAAACATTTACATTTTGCATCTGGGACAAATTCAGAACTCCTCAACTGGCATAGTTTAAGCTTCAACCAGTTAAATTCTATAAAAATATTTTTGATTTAAGCACCTTTTACCATCCAATCAGTAATAGGTGAACCCAAAAATAATCAAAAGCCCTTAACTATAGCTGTGTCCGAATTCAGGTTCTGCATCCTTCGAAGGACGGATTTGTAGGCCGATTACGTCATAGTGTGGTGACAAGGCCTGTCCGAATTCGAAGACTCCTTCACATGCGGCCTCCGAGTCCTTCTTTTCCCCAGATTTGAAGGATGGGTCCGGTGTATCCTTCATGGCCCACCATATCCCATAATTCATTGTGGGCCCAAACCGGACGTTCAGGCAGAACGACAGTGGCGGTGAAGAGCGGCAAATAATTTTGTTATATTACACTTTAAATGACACAATGTGATTTTGTTTTTTTAGCGAGAATGTAAGTGTGTAAGTCTCAAATATCTGCTCGGTTCACCAAAGCATAACCTGCTCTGACATTTTCGGACATGTCTCCTCCCGCTGCATTAATAGCCAGCTCCCCCTCGCCAAATGCCAGCTGGCCGGATGCTTCAGGTTCGGTATACCAGAGGAGAACGCCTGACTCCAGGCACGTTGTTATAAAAACTCCCGCTAGCTTTCCCCAATGAGTGGAAGTTAAACAGTGACATTATTCAGACTGGTTAATATCTAATTGTAAAATGTTTGGTTTACTAAAGTATTTCATTTATTCCTGAGCAAATCGGTTTGATTGATTAAAGTTAAGCCTTCAAACATACTAGTTTTATTTAACTGTAATGGCTTATCCGAGATTTGGAGAGTATTATATTTGAAAATGAATAATTTGCTTATGTTTATTCCTGGTAGAAATGTGCAATACATGTTTGAACATTTTAGAATCAAACTAACAGATTTCTTTTTTTCTTTTTTTTTTTTTTTTACTTTGGAACAGCCTTTACTGTAAAAGGTGAAGAATAATACAGAAATCAGGAGTAATACATGACTAAAAAAAACAAACTTCAGCTCTGTGTTTTTGTCTTCACTGCTTCGAGCTGTCATGGTTGCTAGGCAACATGAGTTACGCTGAGGTGGGGGCGGGGACAGTTGGTGAAGGCTACGCCTGTCCGAATTCACAGCTTTTCTCTTCTGATCTTAGTTTATTCACGGCCTTGGAAGGACCCAGTCTCCGTAGACCGATCCTTTGAAGGATGCAGACCTTGAATTCGGACACAGCTTATATTGATAAGTAGAAAGGATTGAGCTTTTTGCATGCTGTTAGAAGTATTTTTTTTACCTGCGTCCTTGGCTATAAATGATCAAGCATACACTAAAGAAATGCTCTGTTATTGTATTTTAATAAAAAAAAAAAGTAATTAAATTATTTGCATTTTCGCATACATTTCCAATCTTGAATAAAATAATCTTAAGGGGTTAAATGAAAAATAATGAATAGACTAATTGATGGCTAAAATAATCGTTAGTTGCAGCCCTAGCAGGAAGAGATCAAATGCATGGCACCTGGAATATTGGAGTACTCCAAATATTGCACCCAAGAAGCCATTTATTGTAATTATTGATATAGCACTGACTATTCTCTGCTCTGTAGGTGCAATATTTTCAGGTTGCTACATCTGAAATAAAGCCAAAAGCCGGATTCTTTCAGGGTTTCTGTGAGGTATTAAAAAGTCATAAAACACTTTAATGTAGAATCATCTCATTTTCTAGCCTTAAAATGTCCTAAATCTGTCCAGACCTTTTCTGATTATATTATTGTTTCTGCTCAGGAAATTACAGTCAAAATATTCTTGTTCCCTTATCTACTTCCAGTACTTTAAGGAGACTGTATATTTAACAAGGCTGGGCTTGGAAAAACATTTCCCAGTCTGGCTCTAAAAGCAGAACTGAAAAAATTGTCATCAGGCTTGCCTTCATAGTTTCACTGTGGAGTTTCTGAGCCTCAATTGGTAAAATGGGCGTCTTCAGTCAGAAGATTAGCGGGTCATTCCTAACCCTCTGTGTGGATTTAACTTTCAGGAAGATGCTGAAACCGTTCCAGCTTAATGTGAAATGTTTTGCTAGTGCTTTTCTGTCAGCCTGTTATTTGTTGTCTCATTTCAAGACTAAGATTAAGCTAGAGCAGCCTGCTGCACCACTCACAACACAACCACCTCTGCCACCTACATTCATCAGCATGTGTTCTTCTTTGTAATCTGAGCTGTTTGGCTCTTTGATCCAACAGTTGGCATCCCTGATCGTTGATTGATAAAAAATTAATGGATGTGTCATCTGTACGGTACAGACACCTATGCTTTTGTTTGGGGTTGTCCTAATTTTGTGAACCAGTATTTAATGCATGGCAACCCTGGCAGTTCAAAGCTGCTGTTGTGTGTTGGAGGTTCAATAGGTACAGCAGTGTCACATAACAGCTTTGTTGTAGAATTTGGCAGTGCCTAAAAATGTAAGCCTTTGTGAAAATAGGGTCATGATGTCCGTACGCTTTCTAGGTGCCAACACCCAATTTTTTAATGCTAGTTTGAGTAAATTGCAACTTGGTTAACTACAGCTAGAGCAGTGATATTTATGAGATGTTTCTTTGTGGATAAGTATTACGTATTAGTGTATATAATGCATTTTAAATTGACAAGTGATGCTAGAGAAAATGGATATGGAGTGCCTAAAGATTTTAAGAACATTAGCTGTTCATGAGTCTATTTTTACTTAACAAATGGCTCACATTTCTGAGTTATTTTAGCACTGCCCAACCTGCTATATGTTTGGCCTTTAGCTTGTTTGTATTTTCAAAGTTTGAGCCAGCTTTTCTTCAGTCCTTCTTAATTAATTTACCTCAAATTTTACTCGGCCTTTTTGATGCCTTTGAACGATTCAAAGAACTAATCTTGCCTTCCAGACAAGGTGTTGCACAGTCTTCATACAAAAGCAAAGGAATGTTGAAGGTCCTGCTAACTTGTTTTGTTTCTTTGCACATGATTGCTTGTCAAGTATCCACCATTCATGATCTGTGGTTAAAGTTTAAATGTTAACACTATTGAGTTCCAAACAGGCTGTCATTTGTCTCTGGTCAAGAAACAACCTGCTTGTTGTTTAGTTCAATTTGTTTATAGAAATAAAACTAACCAGATCAGGCTATCTAATTCCAGCTGTTTCAGAATGAAATGTAGTGGTAAACATCTCAGTTGTGTATTAGTTTTAGTGACTTGTTATCAGTATGCGGTGTATTACTGTTCAAAGGACTAGACTGCAGGGTTTTTCATACATTTTAAACCAAGAGTAGACGTGATAGTTTGTTTCGATTATACAAAAACGACTAAGCAAAAAGTTGATTTGGGTTTTCTAGCACCATTTTGAGGCAAAAATTAACTAGTTAATTTGTAGAAGGCTATCAAATCAGAGTAAATGTAAGGAAACCATCTAAAAGGAAGACTTGACATTAAGTCCATCCACATAAGATATGTTTAATTTTTCAAAACTAGGAGTTACAAAAGATTGTGTACACAACAGTTAAGAAGAGGCAAATTTTTAACAATATTACTGGAAAAACTTGGAAGTCTCCCTAGAGACACAACTGTTTCAATGATTCTGTAATCTGTGCAGGGTTTTCCAGTCCATGTTTGACTAATACTTGTCTACATTTAAGGTGGCTCAGATGCCAAAAAAGCATGGTAAAGATTCCGTTTTCTGTGAATTCACCAATGTTTAAAAGGCTCAAAATTCGGTTTAGAATTACCTTGTAGCAGTTTGATCGGTTTAAGTATTTTAGATTTTTAAGACAATTGAAACTAAATGGTGAAAGAGCTTTTAATTTAGCTCTAGCAGGACCCTCTGAAGCAGATGCTAAGATTAGCATAGTAATGTTTATCCAGTCTCTACTCTCACAAAGCATACAATTTATTCATATCTCTGGAAACATCTATTCTCTTTCCTGAGTACCCAGCATGTTGCCAAACAAATGCTCCTTCGATGCCTTACCAACCAAGTGTTGTCGACCAGCCAGCCAGGCTGCTTTTATCATCCAACCATCACCAACAAAAGATTTCCATTTTACTTTAGAACTGTCATGAGACATACTTCACAATGATGGGAACTACTGTGGTGTTTTAAGACTGTGGAGAATTCGTGGCATGCCATCTTCCTGCTCAAAACATAATCAGGTTAATGTGAACATCAAAAATGATTCTGCATGTTTGTTTTTTGCTCTATGATTACAGAAGAGGCTACACTATTATTGTCTAGAGGTGTGGCTAGGAGAATTGTGTTAAGCTTCTTCTAAAGTATACATTAACTAGGGCTGGACAGTGTAGTTGAAAAACATAACACCATGTAAGCATTTTATATCAATATAATTGATTTTTTTTTTGTTCGTTTTAAATATCTGAAATACTTCCAAACTAGAGATGTTATCTTTCCTGTTTTGTCCACAGTTTTCACTCCACGTGTTGTTTATTTTTAAGCAGTTATGAGGCACAGTGGCGAAACCTGTAACTGCTGCTGTGCAAGTGACTCATAAGGTTGTTGCTAGGTAACCAAATACTGAGTTAGTTGATGCCACTTATCTTGCTTAGCTGGCAGTGAGAGGTTGAGTGGCTAAAGTATTTCCTCTGCGTACATCCCCCAGAATGCTATGCGGTTCTGGATCAGAGTTCCATGAAATGGAATATCCGATCAGACAGATTACCTGTTGATATTGATCATGTATCTATCACAATATAACAGTTCAGTACGTTGCCTCCTAGATGTTTGGCCTTCAAGTAGTGAATGTGTAAGATGACTAAAAAGTGCAATAATTATTTTTTTTTAATTTTTTTAAGTTTGCAAGGTTTGAAGATTCCATATGAGATCTTATTACTTTAAATTGAACATATTAGAATCCTTTCTTTTTAATCTGCAAATAGAATACCACACCATAATCTCGTTTTTATTCATTTTTTTAAAATCATGAGCAGATTGTCTGAAGTTCAGTGTTATAATAGATGTGCAGTGAAAATGTTTTCCTTCTGCTTCTGTAAGGTTTTAAATGGCTCTTACTGAAGATTGCATAACTTTACTACAGCAGTATGGGATTGACAGATAAACAGTGCCAATGTGCTCTGAAGGCAGGCTTCACAGCTACGATGTAATGTGATCCGTGAAGGTGGAGCACGGGTCACTCTTATTACACGAAGACAAGGGAGCTGTCGTTGCCTGTTTACTGTGAAACGAAACCTACTGATTGTGGAACTCCCTCCCTTCCTCCCATAGACTATCTGTGGTCCAAACAAAACATTTTAAATAATACACATAAATCCTCTGAGTTTAAACAACAACAACAACAAAAAAACATAGTTTTTATATTTTAAATGGTTTACATTACAATTTTTATTGAAGATGCATTAAAAGTTTGCTCTGGTTATTTGTAAAACTAGGTAGCCTCATGTTTCATTGCTCACAGAATGGTAAAATGAGTATTTGATTGGTCTGCAGATATTTTGTCTGTTTTGAACTAACCAAGCAGATTGCTTGTGAAACCATCCTTTGCTCTGAGCCATGAGAAGTTGGCATGCGCTCTCCCTCTGCTCTGAATCACAATGAACAGGCAGGTCAGTGCAAGTCTCCCAGCTTTATTCGGAGCTGCTTGGAGCTCAGACAGAGCGCAGCCCTCTGTTAACAAGTAATAAAGATAAGAAGAACCTGTTGCTGCATAATTGTTGTATAATAAAAACATGTCACATTTTTAACATCAGGGATTGTGGTCACACCCTGACGCTCCCACTTAAGCTGAAAGGTTGACAGCTTGGCAGTAGCGACTTTGTAAAATCAGGTGTTAACCTGTTTGATGTTGCATATAAAGTTTTTTTTAAATATTTTATAGCTCTGCCTTTTGCTTTTAAGATGTTTTCATATTTGATTTTACTGCATTTTCAAACATTGGCAACTCATCCTCAGATATTGATGCAAGTCAACGTGGTGGAATCAGGTGGTTGCTGCAGAGAGCAAACATCGCAAAGTCGTCTAGATGCCTGAACGCATTGAGATGCTGCCATGTGACTGGCCCTTCATGTATCTGGACAAGTGTACCTAATAAAATGGCCAGTGAATCTATATAATATCTACATTTTCTAG
Source organism: Brachyrhaphis terrabensis (assembly GCA_903067065.1). NCBI lineage: Eukaryota > Metazoa > Chordata > Actinopteri > Cyprinodontiformes > Poeciliidae > Brachyrhaphis > Brachyrhaphis terrabensis. The sequence goes on from CAEGAG010316892.1 coordinate 34,323, forward strand.
CTCAAATGCAGCACTTTAAACTTGCAGATGTTGTAAAGGAAAAAAAATAATCGCCCAACTTCTAAGAGCAAATACTTTTGCAATGTAGATTTCAGTTGCTAGGTTTCTTTTACTCTGAAATGAAACCACTGTGTTGTGTGCGTATAATGGGGGCTGGAGTCTGCAGTGTTCATTGAGGAAAGAAGCATCTTTAAAGCTAAAAGTTTTGTTGGAGCCAGAAACAACAGGATAGAACTGTTCCGTGACAAAAACAATATATTATCTCTGTCACCTCTAATTTGTTGTCATATGTTGAAATGGTTTCATATGATACTTTAACTTATATTTGGTAAACCTAAAAGCCTGGCAGGTCAGTCTTGCATCCTTTGAGCCAAATCTAGAACATAAAAACAGGCCATCTATCTGATGACAAATTCTTGTAAATGAAGTTAACCCACATAATTCAGTTTTATTTAAAATTAAAAATCAAAACTGTTTTTCATGTTCCACACAGAATAAAAACTCACTTACTTAGACCTTGCTGTCTTTTTAAATTACATTTTTAGAGTAAATTAGAGATTGTTCTCACATGTTCTAACTTGTGTATTGCTCCAGGCCTCGTAAGCAAAATCATGCATGTGTAATATTAATATGAGTCGACTCGTCATTGAGTTCACTTGTTTGTTGCACATCACCTGGAAAGATTAAGAGGTAAAGGCAAAGTGCTGAATGACAAATGAAGTATCTGATTTAGTTATCTGAGTTTCTTTAACTTTGTGCAGGCTGTAAAACTCTCTGGCCTCAAATGATAGCAAGGCAAACGTCTATAAAATCAACACACTCATGGTTATCAATGCTTGTTAGTTTTAACTGAAAGCCTGTTTAATTTTACTGCTGTTTTATGTCATAGTTGTGTATTAGTTTGAAGTCTTATGACTTTTTCCACCAAATTTTTTTTACTTAAGTTCAATTTAGCTAACTACAGGAACAGAAAAAGCCTGCGAGAAAACTCCTAGTGAGAAAAAATGCACAGTGCTCTTAGGGTTATAATCCAAACAATTTGTGCTTATAGCTTTGTAGGTTTTTGACATGTCCAACTCTGTGGTATACATCGCTTCTGTGTCCTTATATCACTCACACCAGCAACATGTCTGGCATATTTAGAAGTCGTAACAAGCCTGTTTTTTAGTCCTTATGGCTGTGTTTGTGTTCCTGTTTGACCGCCCACACAGGCTTGTCCCTTCATCCATGCGCATGTAGCCAAAACTGCTCAGTGAAAAGGTCAGCGCATGTGGGCACAGCGACCCGTCCCAAGGACAAATGTGGAACCCTTCTGTTGCGTGTGTCTCTCGAGTCCAGATTCTTGTTGACATTACATGAGGACACAGCATGGGTCCTTTTTTTGTTTTGGTTTAGCCTGGTTCTTTTTTCAGAATTGCACAAATGTCTTTGTGCAATAGAAGTCTTTGTTTCCTGTTCCCTAAGGAGAGCCGCTGTCTGGTACAAAAGCATTCTTATTTTCTGTAATATTAACTTGTTAGTCAGACAGTGAAGCTAATTTAAGCAAGTGTTTGTTGGAAAAGCTATTTTTCTAGGAAATAAGTGAACTGGTTTCAGTGATGTTCATAAATCTTCCTAATTTTTTTAAATACATCATAGAGGCACTGTATTTTATTTTTTTTCCCAGAATAGGGGTTTTCTTTAACTTTGGATAATTAAGTAAAACAACTTGTTTGTTTTGATTTTTTCTTTTTGGAAGAAAAACTTCCCTTTTTTCCAGAAAGAGAAATTTATTTTATATTGGCTTTTACTTGTGTAATTTAAATATTTTTACTTATTGTCCCCATGAAGAAATAAAATGGTCCCAGTTATTATAAACCATTTTGAAAATAAAAAGTCCAGAGTCTTCAGAATGCCAAATATGATGAACTTGAATTGGAAATGAACAAAAATACTCCTGATTTCAGTCCTGCGTTGTCTCTTCGGAAGTCCATCATGCATTGTGCTTGTGTGTGCTGATTTAACAAATTCTTACAGAACATCCAAAGCTCTGTTTACATACAAAGTAGCAATACTGGCAGATACCCACTGTACCGCTGCATGGTGTCGGTAGAACACTATGCGGTTTGATGCAGAAGTTTGATGAAAAACAGTTGTAACTTTGGTTTAAAATTAAGAAAATAAATTCAAAAACTGTATACTACAAATGCTTAAGTTGACAAATTATTATTGTTAACATCAGCAATTAACTTGACTTTGTCAGGATCACTCAGTGTCTGACTCTTAGCACCCACTCTCTGTCTGTGAGGGGCTCAGAAGAGGAGAGCACAATTTCTGTGAAACACAGGAAGGCAGCTCCAGTTGCATCAGCTTAAATCAGTGTCTCATTTTGAGCGGTGCTGCATCTGTTATTGCCAAACATTTAAAGTTCCCGTTTTGCGTTTCGAACTGTGAACACATAACTGTGCCTCTAGTGTGCGTCTGTTTTCACCTGCCTCCACTTCTGTCGCTAAAGTGTGCTTCCTTTTCCTCTGTGTGTTTTGCAGCTTGCACGAGGAAATCAAGGATTTCTACGAGTACATCTCCCCACGGCCAGAGGAGGAAAAGATGAGATTAGAGGTTGTGGACAGAATAAAAGGAGTCATCAAGAACCTTTGGCCCAGTGCTGAGGTAAACCTCCCCCTTTTTTTTTTCTTTTTTTTTATATGCAGCAATCGCCCACACCTGCTTGTATCAAAGAAATAAAATGAACAGTTTGGTATTGGTAACTTATTAGCACTGATACAGTTAAGTACATTGCCCAGGCTGCACAAGTTGACAACACAGCTCTCAATTACAACAGCCTACAGTGCTGTCAGGTTGAATGTGCTATCAGGCCACTAGCAACAAATGTCCTCTGACTCTCTATCTCTCTGCGCCACAGTTCTGTTTGGCTCAAGCTATCAGTACCACCTCAGGCATTATTGCATTTACTGACTTTGATCTTGCTGATAGAGCAGCGGGTTTCTAAGTGTGTCTGCTGTGGTCCTAAAATAGGAAGCACAGTACTCTTCCAGTCTTGGACAGATTTGTGTCTGTATTGACTTCTCGCCGCTGGGAGCAGCGGCAAATGTGGCTGTCCAGTTTTCACAGTTCTTGCTTAACTCTTAACTGTCACCCTGAAAACGCTAACATGTTATCCAATTAGTCAATGAAGACACCTGCAGTTAAAGAATTAACTTGTTTACAAACATGTCTGCTATTCACTTTACAAACTGACTGCATAAACTGCTGAGTTTGGTATAGCAATGATAAGATATGTTAGCACTACTAATGCAAATTAGGGGTGGGGAATATGGACTTAAAGTTTTATCAGAATATTTTGTGGTACTATTGTGATAACAATAAAAGTGGTGATAAGAACTATTGATTATTTCTTTAGTTAATTGTATGGCTGAGACTGCATGACACAGCAATCAAAGCCCCACAAGCACAAATAGTGCTACTAAAAAACACCTATTTATAATAAGTTGATTTAGGACACCAGTCACAAAAGAAGTGATTTGTGTCACTAAAATGCATACATTTACTGCATTTAAAAATTGATTTGTATTTATCGACACTCTTTCATTGAACAAACAATGGAGAAACATTGCAAAAGTAACAATGCAGAATATACAAACTGTTTTAGTTTTTTTTATATAATTAAAAGATCATTAATTGGAATTTATTGTGATAACAATAAATCAAATTCTTATAAGAAATTTTATCACAATGAATAATAATTGATACGATAAATGCCCACCCCCCTCTCAATCCATTCTTTAGAAATTTGCCTGAAGGATTAGCATAGTTTCTGGACTGCAGGTTGTTCTGGAGCGTAAGTCGCAAAAAAAATGCATCACGAAGAGAACAAAAACTGTGCCATTGTATTGTGACTGAGAGGAGAAGTTCTAAAACAAGAAATTGAACAATTGAAATATATTCTAAGCTGATTAATTAAAGTAGAACTTTTGTTAAAGTTTTGGAGTTTAAGAAAATTTACTTTTAAGGGCCAATTTGAGAGGACAGATAAAAATAAGAAATTCAAAGTTTCAGAACCATTGGCTTCACAAACCAGAACCTGCCCAGAAGAAACAGAAAAAGAGGCCCAGAAATGTCTGCTGGCTCACTCACAGGACCAGCTTAATGATTTCAGGTGATCCGTTTCCACATTCCCATTTCTTGACTTGTCTGATGGGGAGATCTCAGCACAACAACTTATTGTTCAAACCAAAAGGCCACTGAGACAGGAAGGCAGCTGGTTCTGGTTCTGTTTTAGATATCCATGTTTGAATTCGTAACCTGGTCATATGACAGAAACGCAAATCTTGCAGGAATTTTACAACAAATTAGACCATTGCAGAAAATTTTGCAGCGCAAACAAACTTCCATTCCAATTGAATTTCAACATGTTTATTAGCATTTTTGTAGTCAGGCAGAAGTTCTGGAATCAAAAATGGGGAATAGTGTAAGCCATATAGACTTTTTTTTTTCTACTACGTTCTTGGAATAAATATGGATTATGTTAAACCTCTTCTTACCTAAAACTGGATGGAAGTGGCAAAATATGAAAGCAGTTGTTTTGGTGAAAGATGATATCTGAGTTGTTATGTTCACTACACTCTGATGCATTGCAGCTGGGTTGAAAAAGGTTGCCCTATACCTGGTACTGAATGACTGTCGGTTAGAGACGAGACACAACACAGCTAACCTTTGTCACCATGCGGAGTTACGTCACAGTTCATGGAAGTCTGCTGGACTCGGTTTCATTCACAGTCAGCTTAGGGTCTTTACATGTGACTGAGCTGTTTACTAGTGTGTGCTAGTATGGTGATGTGGAGAAGAGGTTTAGGGGAGTAGGGTCAAGGCTTAGGTCTATTTGTCCACTGCGACGTGGGTGTTTCAAAGGAAACAAGAATATTTTTGTCCTCCCAGTAGCTTGCACATTAAGAGATTAGTGGATTGTTTTTGTGGTAAAACATCCTGATAATTTTGGTTATCAAAAGAAAAAAAAAAGACACAAAACAGATTATGCAGTATATTTTTTTACATTAGATATTTATTAAATCTTTATTTTCTTATTTCCCTCGGCAGTTTTTACACCTTTTGAAAATCAGGTTTTGGTAGACAGGAGCAAAGGTTTTGCTTTTCCCTTTGGTTTAAATTCTTGTCATATTTTAGCTTATTAGAAAGACCTAACAGAAAAAGTAGTAAAATATATCAAACAGTATTTTATGTGAAATGATACTGTCCTCATTAAAAACAGGTATTGTCTACATAGAAAGTAATTTTTTTGTTTTTTATTTCTTTAGGTCCAAGTGTTTGGGAGTTTCAGCACTGGCCTTTACCTGCCAACAAGGTAAGCTAGAGTCAAATTTATGCAAATTCCAAAGCTGAGACTTGTCATTGACTTTTAACCAAATCAGTTTTGCGTCTCAAAGAATGAACTTCTGTAATAACAAATAGGGTTACAGGTTATAATGAGAATGTGAGCTGAAGTTGATAGCTGCGGCGTATTTTTAGATGAACTTTAAAAGCGGAAAGATTGTTCACAGAATGCATCTCATTTCTTCCTCATTCATTGCTTTACGTCTGCATCAGTTCCGTGGCCTCTTTTTTTTCCCATTTACTGAGCAAAATATGGTTAAATCAGCTGCCCGTGACTTGATCACAGCCTGATATATCTCTAAAGACACATGCATTTATCAAATGTCTTTTGCTGATCATTTTGATGAGTGCATAATCTCATTGTCTTGCACTTCTGCAAGCAGGGGGAAAGCTGGGTGTTAGGGCATTTGCTCAAAGGTTAGTGAATATTGTGATGATTGAACATGTCAAATGAACACATAGGTTTAGTTTAAAAATATTTATTTAATACTTACCTAGAATAACTTGGCAAAAATATACTAGAATTTCCTACTGCCATTATCTATCTATCCATTTTGCATGTGCTACAGTTTCTGATTTAAAAAAAAAAAATATATATATTCCTAGAGTGGCCTCTGCTGGTAAGAGACTACTAGAAGACAATAATCGCTCCCCCCTTCATCCACAGTTATTTATGTGAAATCTGTGGATCCGTGGCAGGTTATTGGATAATTATTATGTAGGATTAAGCAATTTTGTTGTTCTATTGAAAATATTTTACATGCTTTTTTAATGGTATCAAAATACAGATCATTTATAACTTTTATTGAAACATGTCTATCTGTTTGGTTCTTATTTATCCTGGCTAGATATGTTAAGAATCACAGCTTTGACAAACAGTTTTGCTTTTAATTTTGCAGATGCTGACAGATTTCACTAGTAGCTACAGAAGAAAGTTGCAAATTTTCTCCACAAGGGGGAACCAAACCTTCACTCATAACAACTGCAGTTCGTAGGAAATATTTAAAGTGTCAGGCAGAAGCAAATTGAGGAATATCTATACTAGTCATATCTATTAAAAGGTACAACATTATATAATGAGTTTTATTTTTTATAAGACTTCTTTTTTTTTTTTTTAAGAGTTTCAGGACCAGTCCATCAGTTAGAGATCATAATCAAACATGGAAATGCTTTCCCCTTGTTTGGTTCTGATCGGTGAACTGCAGGTCCATTAAATACATAACTAAATTCTCCCACAGTTTTCAGTCTGTACACTCATTAACTAGCTGCATGTATTTTAATGTGCTTTTTAAATGGCAAATCAGATCAAGCTTAAATGGATTAATCTTATGATTCCTTAGTTTATTGTTGGATTTCCCTCTATCAGAGAACATTTAGTGTATTTATTTCATTCCTTAAAATAAAAGATCAAACTCACTTGAAGTTTGAATATGCAAGAGAGACCTCAAAAACAAAGCATAAATCAGTGTTAATCAGGAATAACGTGATCAGTGCATCTGTAGTATCTGAGAAGACTACTTTATGATCTTTTTATATCTTCTGTTTGTTAAACTAAACATAAGCTGTACTCTTTCTTTCCCTACAGTGATATTGATCTGGTGGTTTTTGGGAAGTGGGACACACTGCCTCTGTGGACTCTGGAGGATGAACTGCGAAAAAACAATGTTGCAGATGAGAACTCCATCAAAGTTTTGGATAAAGCGACGGTAACATTTCACTCCTCCAAAAAAAAGAAAAAATAAAACAAAAAAACAGTGTGATCTTGTAGTTTGCATGATACTTTTTCTGAAAAAAATCTGCCGTGTTTTGCTTCATATGTTTTAGAGTGGTTCCAATTCTTCTTACGTTTTCATGATTCTCCTTAATCTAGATCTAACGCAAAAATTTTTCCACTGTCTTTCATTGTGAGTTATTTTTTTGTCTGTGTTTTTAGGTTCCCATCATCAAACTTACTGATTCCTTTACTGAGGTCAAAGTGGACATCAGTTTCAACGTGAACGGAGGTGTTAAAGCTGCTCGACTCATCAAGGAATTTAAGGAGGTAAAATCTGCAGCATAGGTGCTTTGCTCAGCTGTGATGCGGCTCCTGGATTCACTCATGCAACTTTTGATCACCTGTGGAGACATTGGCAGGATTTTTATCACAGGAGACATAGTAGGAGTTTAAAATTATTCTGTCTTTTGGTTTCCGTGTCTATTTTTTCACCTGCAGAAATATCCTGTCCTGCCTTACCTAGTCCTTGTGCTGAAGCAGTTTCTACTTCAGAGAGACCTCAATGAGGTTTTTACTGGTGGAATTGGTTCCTACAGTCTCTTCCTCATGGCTGTTAGCTTCCTGCAGGTTTGTTTTGAAAATCTAGGGATTTTCATTCCCCACGTTCCTAATCCTCTCTTTACTCTCTCTGAATATTCACCAATTCACCTACTTTTGCTTTTCCCCCAGCTTCATAACAGGGACGTTTCTAGCCCCAACATAAACATCGGTGTTCTGCTAATTGAATTCTTTGAGCTCTATGGTCGCAACTTCAACTACCTGAAGACAGGCATCAGGATAACAGACGGTGGTTGCTATGTTGCCAAAGATGAGGTTCAGAAAAACATGATGGATGGATACAGGCCCTCTATGCTCTACATTGAGGATCCTCTGCAGCCAGGTAGAAACAGGAAACAACACAACAGTAAAGGAAGGATGTTGGAATTACCTAATTGACATGTTGTCTCCGTCTTGTTATCAATAGACAATGATGTTGGCCGGAGCTCATATGGTGCCATGCAGGTGAAGCAGGCGTTTGATTATGCCTATGTTGTCCTCGGCCATGCTGTGTCTCCCATTGCCAAGTACTACCCCAACAATGAGAATGAGAGGTAAGGTGCTAACAACAAACATGCTACTCATGCACTACAGAATACTCCTAAGTATTCTTAGAAGCTGTTTTCCTTAGCAGTCCTAATTTAAAGAGTCTATATTTGGAAATGAACTGTTTTTCTCACTGTTCCTAACCTCAGTATACTTGGTCGAATAATCCGAGTGACTCAGGAAGTGGATGAGTACAGGGAATGGATCCGAAAGAACTGGGACAGCCAGTCTCAGAATGATCGCTCTCTCAACAGTATGTATTAGTTGTACTTGTCGCAACAAAGATTATATCACTCCATGGATAAGAGCTGCAGCTACAACACGTCCCTCTCGTTTTCTATAGGAAACGACGTCAAATTACTTGAGTCCAAACAGCTTGACGAGTGCAACAACAACTTCCCAGACGAACATGTTGTGGTTCTTCCTTCTGCTCCTCACAGCAAGTCCTCTTCCAACACTTCTTCTCCACTCCCGTCTCTGGGCTCATCTCCTTCCTCGTCCCCGCTGTCGCCGTCTTCCACATCCTCCAGCGATGCGGTCAGTTTCCATCACACTTAAATATCATAAAATCAAAAGAATGAGCAAAGATAACTTGATTAAATATAAAATACAGATTTCAAATGATGATTTCATTTATTAGAGGCAATAGCTATCCAGATGAAATGGACCAATATAAAATCGTTGATCTGAAAGACTGACAAAAAAACAAAGCAAAAGAGGTCAGTAAGAAGGAAATGCTTCATGTAGATTTGTGTTGTTGGTGGTTTCCTTTAGGATTCGGATGGTACTCCATGCAAGACAGTCAAGCAACAGCCTGTCCGAAACGCTAGCACACACAGAGAAAAGTCTACGGTGGTCAGTAATCACCGCATACAGAACCACTCTACCAGCACTCCACCCGCAAGCAACAAAGGAGGAAAGGTATGTTTAGTCTCAATTTTCTGTTATTATAAAGAGGTCAAGAGGAATAGTTCCATATTTCTCAAGGTTTTGTTTAGGTTTTTGAGTTCTTTTCCTTGAATATTAATTGGGGTTTTTTAGAGTTCCTATTTTTGACCTTTTGGAAAATTATTTAAGACACTGATTTGGCGAGTGAGTTAGTGGAATGAAACTGTGTCTTTAGGTATGCCCTAGGATATACCCTTCCATTTATTATTTTTGTCTTAAGGTATCTTAAGCAGTTGGGTTACATAGCAGTGAGACTACATTTCTATAGTTCAGCAGCTTAAAAAAAAACACAGATGGACTTTTAACTCACCTTTGATAAAACCCAATCCATATTGATATGTTAATGATCTACCCACATCTACAGTGACTTTGTGATTATTGCTTTCTGTGTACCATTCTTTGCAGCTGTAGCTAGTTATCTAAGCCTCTCAATGTCTTTTCAGTCATTGCGTTACCTGGACATTTTTAGGATTTACTCATCTTGTGAATGGGAAAATTGTCCCCTGACCCTGAAGGACTGAGTTTGAAACCACTGTCCTGTCCTGCTTCAACATCTGATTGTTGCTTTGTGGTCTTATGTGATTTTTCCAGGCCAGGATGTCTCGTTCCAACAACAAGAGCGGCCACCACGGCCAGCAGAACTCCTCCTTCAGCTCCAAAAGTCATCAGAGCAACAAGCCACACCACCAAGGGAACAGCAAGAAGAGGAAAAACATACGAGACTCTACACAAGAGGATCTGTGCAGATAGGGGCTTGTCTGCTTATCCATGTTGTCACCGACAACCATCTCCCTTACCCCCTCCCCACATCCCCGTCTGCAACTGACTATCCTGTCCCACTTCTGCTGCCAGAGGGGCAAGTTGTTGGTTTGAAAACGTCTGCAGAATCGGTCACCCATTTTTATGGTGGCAGGTATTTTCTAGCAGAAATAGGAAAAAAAAAGTGTTATTGACCATAGATTTAAGTTCTTGGAGCTGAACTGAATCACAGACACTCATCTGCTTTCCAGCAGCTTTTACAAAGTAGTTATTCCTTCCCACAGCCAGCCTCTTGTGCCTCCTTATGTCGAGGATCGAACAGGTTGGATGTCTGGAAACTCCACTGGAGCAACATCTGGAACTGCCGGCTGGAAAAAAAAAAGGATCAAAACTATTGTGCAAAAATGTTTAAAAAAAAAAAGTAGAAATTGCAAAATGTACAAAAATATAATGCTGAAAAACAAACATACACGGATTTTCTTTTAAAGCTGTTCACTTACAAGTCAATCAGTAAGAGTGGGAAATAACTTATGCATGAGATTTTTTCTGTTGGTTGATTCTACTGTTGGATTAATCTGTTTTGTTATGTCCAGATTGTACAAAAAATTTGTACAAAAACGAGCATATGCAAAAAAAAAAAATGTTAACACAAGTTTCATACGATGTTTTTACAAGATTTCCTGATTGAAGTCACAAACATGCACATCTTATTCCTGTTCCTGTTTGGCTAAACAGAAACAGGAATTCCTGTTCCACCTGTTGGCTTTGGATCCCTTTGGCAATGGGATCCAAAGCCAACAGGTGGTTTGGATCCCATTGCCAACGGAAATCATCAGCATCCACTTTTACTCCTGGTCCCTGTCTATGATTGTGCTACTGTGTTAATATTTAGCCTTGAGAGAACCAGAGCTTAGACTACGTCTCCATAGATGACAGGAAGGAGCTCTGTCGCATCAAGCTCAGTAGCACTACCACACCAGTGTAAAGGCTTTAAAACTGCAGATTTAAATATATATTTGTGGTGATAATGGTTTTATGAAAAATCCTAAACTTGAAATGTGTCAACAGTTAAACTATGGGGGGTGGGGATAATCAGTTTATTTGGTAATCTACCTATTACAGAATCGTTTGTATTTGTTAAATGTATTTATTTTTTTATTAATTACATGAAAATAGTATGGATAAATGTATTATTAACATTAGAGCCCATATCTTCAAGTCCTATTTTTGAAATAGAATATGTCATGGGAAGGTGGGGTGGGGTAGGAACAAGCATTCAGGTACAGTAAAATATCACCTTTTATTGTTTTCTGCTAGACTTTTTTTTATTATTTCACTGACTGTTGAGTGACCAAGTTTCTTTTGATAATTGAAGAGACCATTTTGTAGGTCATATATTGAGAAATTTATTTTAATTTGTGTCTGGTCTATCTAGACTAAAAAGGGAGCTTTTTTGCCTTTTATTTGTTGATTTTGTTCAAATTTCTAAAATGTCATGGCTGCAAACACTTTACAAAATGTCAATTCCTTCTGTTCTTTTGCTGCAGTACAAAAATTAACCTGTAGATGGAGTTATAGCTCTAAGTCTTAATCTATACACTTTTGGCTTGTATACTGCATTTGAGTAGTTTATTTAACTATCACTTTTTGTTATTGGTTCTTTAAATGCTCATATCCACACTGAATGGGCAGCTGCACACACAAACTCTCCTTTTAAGCTGAGTACTTGCTTGGAGGGAGTGACACACCAAAGCACAGCTCAGTCTCTTATTCTCACCCTGAAATGACCCTTAAATTTAAATAACCAGCAATAAGCATCACCTTTTATTCTCTATTTTGCATGCCTAGACAAACAAAAGCACATACAAGTCTCCTTACTGCCCATTCAAATTTGTGTTAAAAGGATAAAAGACAAACTGTTCCACCCCTCCTCACCAACCAGGGTTACAGTTGTGGTTAAAATGCAGTATAGCAACAGGGCTTCTGATGGACGGTTCACGAGAGAGGTGAACCAGATTTGGTGTGCCATCTGAATGCCCCCTCACCACCTCACTTTTCACGTCAGAAAGGCTTTGAACCCAACTGAACTCCTCTAAAACAAGGTTGTTCTTCTGCAGCTATTACAATTCATGCAATAAAAACATTACCATTACAATGTGTGTGTTTTTTCTTTACCGCTGACTTTTTGTGCTATAGCCTATATGAAAATGAGCGCCATCAGTGGTGATGCAGATGCTATGACTCACCGTTCAGGATGATTGGTTGGACTTGTCGGGTTTTTTTTTTTTATGTATTGCTTTCTTAGGTCCAAAATGAGTCTTCCTAAATTGCTGTTAGGATAAATGTGCCTGTTTATTCTTTATGTCTCTGTGATATACTGATGATCTATTCAAGGTGTCACAATAACCAGATATACAAGCCCACCTGAGCAACATCTCAGTGGATAAGCAGATTTTCTTTATGCCATTTTAAAATTAGTACATCTTCATTTTAGTATTGGGGGAAATTAATTTAAACTCCTGTTTTGACATCATGGCTACCTTTTTTTTTTTTTCTTAGACCAGAGTGAAAGCTACCATGATTAAATTATTCTTCACTGATAAAACTCCACTTAAAAAAAAAAAGATTTTTAATCAAAGCACAGTTTTAATCAGTGAAACCTGTTCTTGAGGGGGGAAAAAAATGACATTTTTATTCCCACTACAGTCTTAATTGTTAAAGAAAGGGGCCGCATTTATTTAAGGACCGCCACTGGCCGTGGTAAATGGCGCACTCGGGCACGCGCGTGGGTGTCTGTGACAGTGATGGAGTGGAGGAGGAGCGATCTTGCGGTGATGAGCGAGCGCGCGCAGTGTCTGATGAGGAGGAGCACGGGGACCAAAACATTACGCGCTCGGTCTGTATCTCCAGTGGACAGTAATGTAGATTTATCCCTCCGGACGCTGAAGGTAAGACCCTGAACTCGAAGTAAATAAATTAAGAACTATTATTTATCCACGTGAGACCTCATTTGATGAATGCTTTTTGTCCCACCGCTGAGGGACAGTTTGATTCTTAGTTCCTCACTGCTGACAGGACGTTGCAGTTTGGATATATAGATTTGACTGTTTTAGAAATGAAAATGTTTTTGCTTTTTTTGGGGGGGTTCACAACATGCGTTTGCAATTTGCAGTTTGACTAAGCCAGAAGTTCAACCGGTGTTTGAAAACACAAGCGTGCCAACGAGACTGTCGCTCTCAATGAACTTGAACATGAGTTGCGGGTTAAAATGTGGAAACGTGTGTTTGATAGCTGACACGCGGTATCTGAATACAGTATCAGAAACCTTTATCTGTGTTCCCCCCATTTTATCTATCTTTTATCTCTTCTCCGGTTAAAACAATATTCTTATGACTGTTGAGCAAAGCAGACGTGGAAGTATGCGCCTTCTCTCACTAAATTGTTAGGTGTTTCCGTACCAAACGAGCATCTTTCTTCTGTGATGGACTTGGTATAAACAAAGCAGTGAAATCTTACTGTCTCCATGTCGTTATCTTCCGTTTTTCTTTTACGATAGGGACCTTAAGTACCTTCTAGAGCTACTTACAAAAATATTGTCAGCGTAAGACAGCGGTTCTTTTCCTCGTTGCAAATATGTAGAACTGCTACTGACGTGTAAAAGGCTGGTTTACAATGATTCCTTCATTTTCCTTTGCATCTCTGATAAAATTCCTGATAAAGTTTTAACTTTTTGATTGAATCTGTGCGTTTCAATCAATTAAAATTTAATCGATGTTAATTTTTATTAGGAATTTAATTCAAACAACTAAATTCATATAGCTGTATTTAGTGTAGTATAACATCACACAGATGTAACTCAGTCATCGATTTCAAGGTGTTTTCATTGACTATAGCCTACAGATTGTTTCTTACACATTTGGAAGATAAAATTTGGCAAACTAATTTACCTTTTTTACCTACATGATTTACTTTATTAATTGAATAAATTAACCCATCCAAGCATTTTGAGTGAAGAAAAAAGTGTGGTTTAAAAAAAAAAAGGCGTTAATACCTGATTTTATGAACACTGCATATGCTAGATAGGCCAGCAGCCATGTTTGCAAAGTCTCAAACTGCAGTTGTGGAGGGCTAGAGCCCTGCAACTTTTAGATGTGTCCCTTGTCCTACACACTTGAATTAAATGGCAAAACAACCTCACTAGCATGCGCACAAGCTCACAGGGCTCTTGGAGCCAGGTGTGTTGAAACAAAGGAACATCTAGAAGTTGCAGGACACCGGCCCTTGAAGACTGGAGTTAGCTTACCTCATTGAGCAGGATTCTGCAGCTGCAACTTTTTGGCTGTGTCCCTGCTCCAACACACCTGATTCAAATCAATGGTTAATGAATAGGCCTTTGCAAAACCTGGTGACATGGCAAGGATGCAATTCAGCTTTTTGATTCAGGTGTGATGGATCAGGGATGCATCCGTAGTTGCAGGACGGTGGCACTCAAGAACTGGATTTGCCAACTCCTTTCATATGGAATCAATTGTCAAGAGGAGGATTAATAATGCAGACAAGCTAAGGGACACTATCAACTGAGTTTATTTATATATCAGCGATTCACAACAAATGACATCTCAAACCACTTACCAAAACTACCAGATGAAATTTATAAACAGAAATAGTCATTTTAATCAAATCCTTTCAAAAGATTCAAATTTATTGACATATGTTTTAGTTTGAACCTGGTTATAGAACATTACATTTTGGTTTTTAATATGGTAAAAAAAACTGGGCATCTAAGGAAACTAGGTAGCTGCATAGGTAGAAATCCTTCCTGCTAACCATTAAAGTAACAAACAATTCATTGTGTGAAAGATTTGATTGTACTGTAATCTTATTTTTTACAATAAAGCAGTTTCTCTGGAAGTGTTCCTCTCCTGGCTAAAACAGCTGGTTGATTTGATGTCTATTATTCCTGTCATTATGTCACAGTAGGTGCAAGGCTGCAGTTTTATTGCCAGCTTGAAGGTAAATTCATTAAACGCTTATTTGAACTTAAGAGCCTGTTTTCTAAATGGATAGCACTGCTGTTTCAGTTTGGAATTAACCTAACAGGCAAAAGGCAACAAACAGGAAGTATTATTTTGCTTGTGTCACAATCTAGCAACAGACTTTAAGTAACTATTAATTGCAGAACCTGTAAAGATAATGTATGTATTACATTCAGGTTAGTTTGTAGTCTTTACTTTGTATTCTTCTATTCATTTTATTGCTTGTAGAAGAGAAGTAATCCTACATAGATTTTCTTTGTTAAATGTACATTGTTTTAGCATCTTCTTGACTGAGTAAGATAGGATTTGTGAAATGGTAAATAGATGTTACCATTTATTTTTGCAACATCTCCTTTGAAAGCTTTTTTTTTAATAAAGAAGACATTCTTTCTTAAAGTATGTTGGTTGAACTTTGCGACGGCTGTCACTGAGTTATAAAAGGTGTGAAAGAGAGTTCATAAAAGCTTTGGGGTCGATAAAGTGACAGGAAGTCTTGGTGCAACTTCTCCATGTAATCTGAAGAAGTCAGTTCAGGTTTTGTCAAGGCTAACACTTCACTTCAGGGTGTTTTTGTGAATCTGAGAAACCAATATTTGGAATTTTCATGAGTTTGTTTAGAGGTTATTATGCTTCTTAAACACTGAATGAGAGCTACACAGCATTATATGGCACTCTGTGTGCTAAAAGGTCCCTCAAATCCAGTAAAATGCAACTATGTTATATTACTCTTTGGACCTAAAAATGAAAAATGTGCTGAACATATATAGAAAAACATTTTTCTTATGGAGCATAGTTAAACCCAAGTAACTTTAAAAGTTATTCTGTTGATTAGTGTCATTAAATTACCAATATAAAAATATTACAGCACTCTCCACACAGATATTCTGTGCACAAATATGTTCATATATTTTGCACAGATATGTGCTACAGGCTTATAATAAATTAATATTACACAATATTAATCTATTTCTTCCCCAAATCTCCACACTGCAAAACCACAAACCAGGTATTTCTGGTCGAGTTTTTAGTGCTAATATCTTAGTAAAACTAAAGTAACTTACAAGTAACTTATTTCAGTAAGATATAGAGGCTTGTTTAAGTAAATAATTCCTTAATTTTGATGAAAAAGTACTTTTTCCATTGGGAGATTATGTAACTTATAACAAGACATTTTCTCATGTTCTAATTTAATTTATCTGCCAATAGAACTTTTTCATCAATATTAAGGAATTATTAATATTGTTTTAAGTTTGTTTACTTAAAACAAGCCTCTATATCTTGATAAAAAAAGATATAGCAAGATATAGTTTTGTCTTACTTCAAGTGTACTAAGATATTTGCACTAGAAACTAGACCAAAGATACTTGATAAGATTTTGTGTTTCTGCAGTGCAACCTTTACTTTGAGTTAATTTATTTGGTACATTTGATAGAGTTTATTTGGATAAAATCAGCTTTGCCACAATTGTTACAACTGTTTTAAAAATGCAACTGAAGTCTTTTCCTATGACTAATAATGTACTTTAAAAAAAAATCAGATTATCAGGCAACTTCTGGTCAGCCATTGGCGAATTACTGGTATGAAAGGTTTAACCCACACCACACCCCGTCTTCTTTGTTTCTAAAATTTTCCATCTTCATATAGTTTAGAGTCATTCAAATGAGATAGCAAGGAATTTGCCAGGTTAACCGGCGTTTTCTCTAGTTGTTTGACGCATTGACTCATTTAGTGCTGCCTCTCCCCTTTTGATTCAGCAGCCTGAAAAGGAGGCTCCTATACTTTTCCTGCACTTTACAAGATAAGAAATTTGGAAATATTTTTGGTCACCAAACATATGGAAACACATGTTCTTATTAAAGCAGTTGACTACAGTTGGAAAATTGCCATCTCAGTATCTGTAAAGCAACAGACTGCAGCCTAGTTACCTGAGCAAATAGTCTGATAAAAAAACAAGCATTACTAAGTATATCAACTTGACAATTAATAATGTTTTCTTCAAGTGCTTATTATAGGTGTTTGCTTATAACTATGTATTGAAATCAGTTAATAAATGTTAAGATGTCACATTGTTTTAGTAGCAGTAGGAGGATTAGCTGCTTTTCTGTTGAAGTAAAGTAAAACTGTGGTACTTTCACTCAAAGCTGTCATACCACAGGAGCCTCATAATGGCCCATACCTTTGTATGCTTGGTGGTCTGTGACCTCCTCTTCCTGGGGTATAAATAGGACGTGACACAGAGGCCCATTTCTCTCGGCCAGACTTCAAAGTGGAAAAAAACAAGAGAACATGCCATTCAAGTAAGGCAGATCTGGGATCTTTACAGGTCATTGTTTACAATGTATCTGTCCCACCGTCACATTGTTGAACTTGGTGCTTTGATCAGATCAGATGAGGTTTCAGCTTTTAATCGCTCCATTTGGGTTTGGTGAAAAAGCACAAAGTGTTCATTGTTAAGAACAGTGGAGGACCCATGATGCTATGGGCTGTTTTCACTTCCAAATACTCTGGAACGTCTTTTAGAGGAATAGTTAAAGATAGTTCCCTGTTTATGTTTGCTGCCAACTTGTGATGTGTTACAGAGGAAGGATAAAGTGATTTCTTTATAAGGAATAATTTCCCTTTCTTGATAAATGCTGTTTAAAGGGGCCTAATTTTCTAGATTTGTTTTACTTAAGCTACTGCAAATCATTTTAAAGGGGTTGTTATGTAAAATTGACTTTTTTAGCTTTATACTGTATTTAGTTATAATGTTATTGCCTCGTCATAAACAAACCTGGTGTGATGCTTTGATTCTAGCACTTTTGCTAGTCCAGGGGGCCCCTAAAGGGTTTCACACTACATTCAGTCATTCACCCATTCACACACACATTCACACACTGTAAAGTCTTGAATTGCCAAAGGTCCTGTAGTGGAAAAGCTGTAACTTAAGTTATCGTACATATGTGGAATTCACCATAGCCGTATGATTACGGTGCAGTAATGATTCTCAGTTTGACACAAAGGAAACCCTGTTGTGATTGTGCATGCTATTTGATTAATTTTACAGTTTGCTGAATTTAGACAGGGACCATCTGTTCAGGGCTGAGCATTGTACAAATTAACACAAAGAAAAAGAAAGCCCAGAAACAGATCGGTACTGTTCAGAGTGATGCCACCGCCTACAGCTCAGCGTTGTTTTGTGACAAGTCTCTTAATAACCAGTGGTCAGGTTGTTTTGTTTTTCTCCATCTCCATTGGACTGCATTAGATGACCAATTAGAAGAAAGGCCACACTCAACAGTGAATGTTGGCACTGACTGTAAACATGAGCACTTATTTTTGAATCTTAAGCCACAAATGCTCACACTACTTCCTCATTTTGCTGCCATTCTTTCTCAACCTGTAAAGCTAATTTCAACAAGAAAATATGTTGTTTGTAAACTCTGAAAAACCTAAACGTGCAACTACTCATGCATTAAGAACATGATGAGCACAAGCTTGACTTGTGCTTGATGACTGTGACCTCAACGGGAAATATGGGGAACCTCCACCGGAAATGCAAATGCGACTTTTTGCAGGTTCTTCAGAGCTGCAAAAATAGGCCTGACACTATCCGTCAAGCTGAGGCGTACCTGCTCTCTTTCTCCTTGCAATACTTGCGCCTCTTGGTGTTTGCTTAATCAGTACTTGCGTTCCCAAAGCGACCCACATATGCAGGAGAAGAACAAAATTTGAATGCATAGACACAGCTGGGAGTGGTCTGAATGTGATGTGATGCACTACGGTGACACAGACTTCTTTCATAAGATCATAATCATAGTTTTCAGCCATTGTTTACATCCTAATTTACTGCATCTGGCTTTTTCTAATGCAGAATTATGATGGATATCTCACATCAATGACATAAAAGCTGGAGACAATGCAACAGTCCCGTTCAGACTACAGACGCTTTGAAAACAATTAATTATTATTGTATCCGAATTAGTACCACATATGGCAGTGGCACTGATCTGATCTCTTTCCTTTTTTGTGTGTGTGGGGGTGAAAATATCACAAGTGGGTCATTTAGGCTACTGTGAAAAAAACAAACAGATGTAGGTCACATATAGGCAAAACAGCGGATTTGGGTCACATTGGCCTGCTATGAGAACATAGCCTTTTTATTTTCAGATGGTGGATTGATCAGAGCTCTGTGAGAAGCTCAGAGCTTCTCCACAACTTCATGCCTGAACTTTCAGATGTTTCTTGGTCTTCATGATGATGATTGTTGACTGATTTTAACAAACCTTTGAGGCATTCATAGAACTGCTGAATTTCTATTGAAATTAAGATACATGCAGGTGGTCACACTGGATTTTAATGAAGAGCATTAGAGAAAATTAGGGTAAAAACTACATATTTGTGGACTCTTTTCAGTTGTTCTTGGAAAATCATGCATTATATTTTTATCTTCCTATGACGTATGTGCTACTCTGTGTTGGTCTATCAATACACTGTAAACTGAGAAAACATTGAAAAGTTTAAGGCCAAGAAATGTTTTTGAAAAAGTTCTCATACATTTTATATAATCGTTTGGCATCACTATGCTTTTAGCCCTTCACAGGACTGACGATTCCTCTTTTCTAATCTTTTGTTAATCATTATTTATATTCATCCCCTCTTCTCCCCTACAGGGATGAAATGAGAAGGGCTCCTCTTAGTGAATTAGGTGCTAATCTCTCAATGCACCAGGGATTAATTGACCTCATTAGCTTTGAGTCCACTGCCTCTAGGAAGAGATGTACTCTTTAGCACAACCTTTGGGATACATGCTACAGATCCTTGTTATTAAGAGTCTTATTAAAGCAATTTAAGTTACTAAAACTTTTTATTTCAATCAAACAATTTTTGCACAGCTAAATTTTGCCTAAAATAACAAACTGTCTCCCTTTAGTTACAATCATTCTTGTCAAAATTAGTTCTGACACTGAGTTATGGATATAAACACAGCTTCAAAACCAGCAATGATTGAATTATTGGTCAGAGAAAGTCGTTGTTACACAAAGCTCCCTGGATTGTTTTCCCTCTGCTGAGTTTGTTTGATGTATTTAAAAGGAGGCCAACCTCACCTCAGATCTGAGGCCATCGAACGTCGAGAGCACATGACCTTCTCTTTGGGTGATGCCTCTCTTCATCTTTCACTCCCAGGACCTCCTTCACTCTGTATTGTGAAGTGAAATTGTAGAACGCCGTCCTGCTGTAGAAAAATAACATAAATGAGGAGGGTGCCACTGCGCTGACTGTCTAAGCTCTCTCAAGGTTCAAAGGTGTTTGTGTTTGGCGTCATCAAATCGGCGGGAGACTTAGCCCCTCTGGTAAAACTATCCACTGGAATCTGTGAGTAAGCATTTTAATGCTCCTCTAGGCATAAAGCCTTTTAACTATTATGTGGCAAAAGGCCTACAGACAAAATAATTATGAAAAAATATAAGTAAAATAGTAAATAAAAATATTTTACAAACAAACAGCTAGATAAAGAAATAATAGGGGTTACAGTTATTTCAAAAAGTCATGATATAATTGTATATGTCAAAATGTTTCTATATATTTAAATGAATATTGAATCATATTATGGATCCTGTGCTGCAGTGCACCATGAAAAAAATGTATCATTAAAACACCCAAGCATGTGATTGGTTAACCTGGACAGGTAAGTCATAATGACTAAAGTTATGGTATCTCTGCCCACTGACTCATTTAGGTAAATTCATATGTTTCATTAATTACATAAATAAACACTGAAACAGTTAACATCTTTCATTATTTATTTATTTATTTATTTATTTATTTATTTATTTATTTATTTATTTAACAAATTGTCTGAATTTGTCTTGAATTGTGATTAAGATAAAATGCATTTAAGTAATTTGTTACAGCTTATAAGTGAAAAAGTCTGCTTTTGTATGAAAGATTATAAGATTTATGCATTTACCTTTTTAAAATATTTGTTTCAAGAACTTTCACTGGCTTTTCAGAAGATATTTATTGTCATATTTACAATAGTATTGTGTTTCACCTTATTTTGGGACACATCTTTCTTTTTTGACATTGTTTTTTTTGTTTTGTTTTTTTACATAAGAGCCTTTCTGTTTGTATTGCTCAAACAAGCATGAACATTTTCTACTTGGACTACGTGTTTCTACGTTAACACCTTGTGCACTTTTAATGATAGCTTTATAATTTTGTCTGAGGTTCCAGGAGGAGCCATGATAGGACACTATAATTAACGACCAACAACTGGTGCATGGCCAGAATATTCTGTGTAGATCTTGTGCTCAAGGATGCCTCTTATGTGAGTGTGAGTATGCAGGCATAAATAGAACCCTATTAGTGATTGTTCAGTCACGTTGCAAACACAAAAAGTGACTGAATGCTTTATTAATAGGTGTACAGTAAAAGTATTCATAACCATTAGACTTTAAAATGTTGTCACATTACTATAAACTTGATTTGTTTAAATTGGATTTTTTTTTTTATCAAGAGAAAGCAATGCATGATTGTCAAGTGAAAGAAAAGGAAGCATGATTTAAAAAAAATGTTTTTACAAGTAAAAATCTGAAAGGTGAAACATTTGTATGTAGCCCCGTTTTACTCTGACCAACTAATTTTCTTTTGTCTCGATTAAAAATAATATTTTTAAGTAATCTATGTAAGATTACGTAAGAAAACAATGCCTTCTTACCTAATCTAGGCTACAATCCAACAAACTGTGTAAAACCTCTTTTAGTATTTTCCTCCCACTTAATTAAAATACATTTACACTTTGTGGCAATGATGAGACAATAGTCAAGTATTTTACTCAAAAGTTCAATGGATACTTAGACTAAATAAGACAAATATTTGTCATCAGTTTCTCCTAAAACCTATTTATTAATTTAAAACTTGACTCATAAAGGGTGTGTTTGCTTCAGTACAACAGTGGAAAAACAAGTAGCATAAAGTGAAATTTCCACTGATTAAGTTTCCCTATACGTATTAGTACGTATAGGGTTGTGTGCAGCAACCCTATACGTACCTTACACATAATGTGTTGTGAACTTAGATGCTGTTATTAGACTTTTAATTGCAGTGTTTTGGAGAAATGTTTGCAGCTTGTGCTGGGCAGAAATTATTTTTCCAACTTAGGAAAAAGAGGAAAGCTGATGGAAACTCAGAAAAAGATGCTGCAGCTGTAAACCAATCTATATTTGTTCTTTGTTTTTTACAAGCCATAGTTCTTCAGCTTTCATTTTTTTGTTATATTACGCTGTAGGCTGACAATAATTTACTGTCATCTCGATCATTATTCAGTCTTAGATGCTCTTTTTTAAGACTGGAAAAGGATGCAGTCTAACTTTAGCCATTTGAAGAGCTGCAGCACAACATGGGTTGCTTTGGAGTGCCATTAGAGGAATACCTCTTCACACTGTTGGAGAAAATTTTCCATTTCCTGGGCAACTTTCCCACCCACAGTCCCTCAAAATGATCTACCTTTAGCATTGTGTGATTAAAACAAATGTTGATACAATTACAATTTGAAGTAGAACAAATTATTTACACTTGAAGGATGCAAAATGATTTATTGAAAGGACAATGTAAATTGCTTCATATCCCTTTAATGTAATGGCATTACATAGCATGTTGCGGATAGAAAGCTTTGAGTTAAACAGATTTGTGTGAAGTGACCTTTTGTGTCAAACTTCTTGATCAGAAGCCATGCCGAAACACCCTGCAGCCAGTGTGAGCCGATGCTTTCTTCCTGTGAATGTTTGAGAGTGGATGGTGCAACTGTGTGGGTGTCTTGCTCTCTCTTTCTCCCCATTTCATATCCAGAGCATTGTGCTAGCTATCATTCAAGGACATTATGTAACGCTTGTGAGAGCACCCCATCTGGAGAAGAGCCATTGAATTGAAGAGTTTGCAGAAATCACTGCAGAAATGAAAAACTTACCTGTGAAAGACATTAGTAACTAAGGACACTGTACTGGCAAAAGAGGAATTTGCTGTACATCTGTTCGACAGCTTTAAAGCACAAATAATCTCTGTAGCATTTTAGGGGATTTGGAGTTCATGTCTAAAGATGTAATGCACATCCCACTTTATGTAGGTGCATTTGTAATTATTTAATTCCAGGCTACGCAGATGTAAAGGTAGGTGTTTTAAACTCGTTCATTTGAGCTGAAGTCTGTTGATGCAGTTTTGTTGTTGTGGATGTGCATTCAGTGTTCTACAAACATGCAGGATTTGCATGCCAGAGTCAGCCTTGTAGACATGTCAGTGGCTCAACAAGCTGCTCATTGTGCTAAGCTGGTTAATGAGTTATTAGCTACCACTGGCTCTCGCATTAGTGGTGGATCTGGTAGAAAAGGCATGGATTTGGGCATGGAGTCAGTTTAAATCTGGATTACAATAGGGAGCCTCTAAAAATACAACTACTGACCAACTGAGAGCCCTGGGCAAGCCTCTCCTTCTGCTGTCCCTTACACAACCAAACACTCACCTACTCCTCTAAGAAAGCTTTTGGAAATAAAAATGCTTATTGTACGTAGGAGGGATTTTAAAAATATTTTAGAGAAAAGTAAGAATCCTCTTTTTTCACTGTTTTCATTTTCTCTGTCTTTAAATTATTTTTTTACTGCAATAATCGGTATACATATTTGTATTTTCTTTATTAATATAAATCAAACATATTTATTTCAGCATTTCTACTTTTCACTAGGAAATTGTTTTAGAGTAGAATTTGAACCAGGTGATGCTAAACCAATGCCACTTAAGAAGCTGGAAATATTTACAAAAAAATCTTAAATGTAAAATACGGTATATATGCAGCTGTGGAAAAAAAGGAAGACACCACTGCATTGGACCCCATTGAAAACTTCATGGTTATTCCATCAAATATTGATTTCCGAACTCTTCCTGAGTTAAAACATTAGTATTGCTGTTTCTCGATGAATATGAACTTGTTTTCTTTGCATTATTTAGGGTCTGAAGCACTGCGTCTTTTTTATGATTTTGACCATTTCTCATTTTCTGCAAACAAATACTAAATTTCTTCTTTGAATTTCAGAGACATGTTGTCAGTAGTTCATGGAATAACAGAACAATGTTAATTTTACTAAAACATATACCTATAAAAAGTAAAATCAGAGAAACTGATTATTTTAAGTGGTTTACAGAGCTATACAGTTTTGTGTCCTGAGTATGTTCTTTGCTTTTTTTGAGTCTGCATACTCAAGTTAACAATCAATTACTAAATTAGTTGACATTTCAATAACCGATTCATCTCGATCAATTACTTTAACCTTTTGAGGTTTATCATGGAGGCTATTTAAATCTTTTGTTGCTTTCTCTTTCACTGGTTAGTTCTGCCTCTCAGGTATTTTGATTAGGACATTTATCTATAGCTTAATACATAGAGGGTGTGTTTTTCTTTGTTATTTGCCAGCTTAGAGAGGGATTATACTAACAACTGCTTCTTATTGTTGTGTCTGAAATATTTGCTATTATTGGTTGGGAAATTATTGTCTGCCATTTTCCTCCAACTTGAAGGTTCGTCTGAACTACTTGCATTGATGTGGTTCTTCTTTCCATCTACTCGCTGTGAAAATTATCTTTTAAAACAGTTTCTTCAATAAGTGTTGCTTGTTGTGTCTATAATTTCCAAAATCCACAGGACTAGTCTGATTTTTGAAGAACAGCTCTGTTCTTCAGTCTGAAAGATGCAACTTATGGTGTATCATTGGTTGATGGAGTATCAGGGCCCAGATAATCTTCTAAACATGGCGTCAGTTTCAAGGCCAAGCTGATAAACGCGTTGTGGTTCTCAGGGGAGTCAGTGTGCAACTACAGTGCTTAGAAAAATATTCATACCTCATTTTCACATTTTGCTAGTCCTGTTGCTACTTGAAACTTCATTGTATTTTATCTTGGATTCTATTTGATACATCAGCACAAAGTAGCAATAAATATCTGAAAAATACAGTGTGTATTTTTATTCAAACCCTTTTCTCTGAAACGCCTATAAAGAAAATCCAGTGCAACCGAATGCCTTCAAAACTACGTAATTTGTGATTTGTGAAAGCTTGTTGAACGTAAACAACCAGATTTATAAATATCAAGGGTCACAGCAGAGAGGTCAAAGATAACATTGTGGGAAGGTTTGAAGCGGAGTTGGATTATGAAACAACAACTTACGGAGCACTGTTCGGTGACCTAGAAAACGAGTGTAGAAAGGAACTGTGGTCCGAAATGACCAGAGTTCTGATGAGATGAAATGTGAAGTTTATGGCTAACAGGTAAAGAAAGTTGAATAGACTTTCAACTCATAGTGTTCAAAGACTTTCTATAGGTCTATATACTATAGTGAGACTTTCCTCATAGTGAAACACGGTGGTGGCAGGATTATGCTCTGGAGATTCTGTTCTCCAGCAGAGACAGTAAAGCTGGTAAAACTTGATGGGAAGACTCTGTCCCACTCAATCTGACTGAGCTTGAACTACTCTTCAAAGAAGGATGAGCAAAAAGACTTGTATTCCCAAGTGAAGTAGTTTTCAGACTTTTTAGGTGACCTCGTCTTTAACCCAACTAATTTTAGAGGCCTCATCTTAAACAAAACACAAACGAAAAGGCTGAAGTACATTTAATTAAAGAAATGACAAAAAACGACAAACAATACAGGTCTTGAGTTTCCTATTCTTCCGAAAATTTAATTTGATAATTTCTTCTTTCTGAGTTTTACTTTTTAAAATAAAGAGACAATCATGTAAAAATTATTCTTTTACTAAACAACCAAAAAAACTGGTCTTATTAAAAAAGTCAGATAAATGTTTAAGTACAATAAACTCCTCCCATGCTGCTCAGCATTTGACAGCAGCTGTCAAGCCGTATGGGAGGGCCAGGAGTCAAGGGAGCTTTGCCAGGTGCCTGAGGCTGCAACACTGGACACCTGCTCTGGTTCCACTTGCAATAATAAAAAATATACCTTAAAAATAAATATCTGGAAGGTTTCTCTCACTTTTTTGATGCAAATATTACTTACATTTGTCAGTACTTCTACATATGTAATAAATCCACATAATAAGGAAATAAAACCCAGTTAATATCTTCCCCTTAAATTAAAATTTCTCCATAATGAAAGATAATCTAATCTTCCTGGAAGGATCAGGTGTCTGTCATTCAAACCTCACTCACACAGATCATTTATGAAAGTGTTTCGCAGATCTCTGCTGTCAGCAGCTGGGATGCTGCTGTGGGCTCAGGTGTCTCATAGCCTGAAAAGACTGCTGCTCCAGTGAAGAGGCTAGCTTGTTGTTAAAAAAAAAAATAAGATAATTTGCGTAATGCATTTACAATTCCATTTGTCTCATGATGTTCTTTTTACATATTGTACTCAAATGTAATCTGTAGAGTAGAACTATCTTGTACGATATAAAAACAGACAGATTGTTCTAATTTACTTCTGTGCTTCATTCACTGTTTCTCCTGTCAGCTTAAAATCAGAGGTATTTTGTTTTCTTGCAGCATCCATCTATGACTAATTGTGCACTGGCTGCAGGTTCCTTTTTTGTGAAGCTGTCCTTGCAGAGTTGTTAGGGAAATGAGTCACAGTTACCAAGGAAGTGAAATGCTGTGCGGTCAAGAGCGTGTTGCAGGGTATATTCTGCCTTTGCTTGAGAACCCTGAAAACCAGGCTGCTGTTTTGACATCTCAGATCTGTGAAAAAGTGTTTAGACTCGCAAATTATGATAAAAGGAAAAAAGCGAGAGCTGAACGTTAAAAGAACGAGCTCATCTTTTGGCAAACTGATACTCGAATACACAGCACAATTTTGTTAAAGTTCTCACCTTACAGGATTTTAATCAACAGTACACCCCAACAACTGGCCTTTTTTTGCTCTTTGTGGCAAACATACCTCTCTGTAATAGCAAGTGAACTGAAAAAGCGCCTGTCTGTTTCTGTTTCATGTTGTGAGAAATTGCATGAATGTGAACGTATTTGGAATAAAGGGCTGCGAGGTTGTCTTGTTGTATTTCCACAACTCTGTAAACATGTTTCGCATGTAGAGATGCATGGGTTAATATTATGGGATGTCAGAAAACAGACTGCCAGTAAGTTAACTGAACTTTGGTTAGCGATGGAAAAGTTGCTCTTACTCGAAACTACTTTCAGATGCAATACAAGTACTGATAAGAAGTTCCTGTGTTGATTTTTTTTTTTTTGGTAACAGATAGTGATGATTCATTCAGAGCAACTGTTTTAGGTACATCTATTCGGTTTCTTGTTGACACTAAAAGCAGATCAGCCAATCACCTGGCATCAACTTGGTGCATTTATACATCTAGACGCGATGAAAGCACCACGGTTCGGTTTGGATTTTGCAGTGTAGTTTTATTTTCTTGTGAACTTTGTGTCTAATTAAGTTGGATTTAATTACATTTTAGAATGGGTTTTCTAGTTGTTCTTAGTTATCAGTGAAATATTGTTTAGTTTCAGTGTATTTTTCTGTTAGCTATAGTAGTAGTTTTCAATTTTTTCATACTTTGGTTAATTTTTAGGTGAAGAATTCAAAAAAGTCAAAGTATTGTGACACTGTGTACGTAGAATGGGCTTACCATTTAAAAAAATTTATTAAATTCTTGTCGAACAACTGACTAGCAATTTATCTGAACTTATGCTGTTGCCATTTTGCAGATTGGCGCAAAATGGCAGATTATGGACTGCTGTACTGTACTGTACTGCTTGTGTGGGGAAATTTTTTTATTTCACATCAGTTCAAAATGTTAACAAATAGATTCATAAGCACAAAAATAAAGGCCATTATATCTCTAATTTCAGTTTTTGTTAGAAACTTTTATAAATGCATAATTTAGTTCCAGGTAGTTAGTTGTAGTTTTTCCCCATTAATTACCATTTTTATTTATTTCAGTTATCAAAAATATTTTCTCAATTCCAGTTTTTGTTATTTTGTTCATTTTAGATAACCTGGGAGGACAACTGGCTGAAGTTCAAACACCAAGCATGGGGAGAAAGAAAGGGCTTCAAAGTAATTTTAAATATGACATGATGATACCAGATGGGCTGGATGGATGTTTCAACATCTCTCCATTAATAGAGGAATAGAGACAATATCCAGTGAGATACATAATTCCAACACTTTAACCTACATGAGTTTTGTTGTTGACGTCTGGTGGCTTCTTCCAGCTGCATAACACACTTGGCCACAAAGCTCGAATAATCTCACTGTGTTCTTCAGCATGAATATTGTAGCATCGCTGTGTAGCCAATGAATGGTGTGATGCTGTTACTCCTTCAAATACTTTGTAAACAAAGAATGTGTAAGAATAAAAAACAGATGGCAAAAGACATATCAGAATAAACAAATATTAGATGCTGAAATAAAACATTAATATCATCCAAAATTTATATGTCAGCATTGGGAATACAAAAACCGGTGTGACTGGTAGAACAGAAACCATTTTACAATTCTTATGTCATAAAAGTCATGAATTAACTTGTTGCTGTTAGTGGTTTTCAAATAATTCTACACATTCACAATTGTAATGCATTTAATCAAATTTTTTGATTAAAATGCTATTCATTAATTATATACTCTACTCGGGTAAGGGTTTTAATCAAGTCGCACCACTACTAAGTATAAATCCAGCTTTTCTGTGAGCTCCACAAATTTAGCTCTGCGTGCTAAGAAGAAAGACATTGTTGAGAGGAAACCATTAAATCTCCCAGTTTTCACCATATCGGTAATGTGTCAAGCTTGTGAAAACAGGGGACTATGGTGTTGTGAGACCAAAATGAAACTTTTTGAACTTTAGGCAACACCACATGAGCAGCAGAACAAGCACTACCCCCATGATGGAACATGGTGGTGGGAGCATCATGCAATGGGATTGTTCTTCTTCATAAAGGGCAGTGAAAATGATCAGTGTTAAGTGCAAGGTGGATGAAGCAGACCGTTAATGAGGGGGTAAAAGACATAATGGTTTAGATTAAATCAAATGTATATATAACAATGGCCTGGACGAAGTCTATATCTAAATTTGGGACAAGTTTGTGATGTGTCTCCAGATGTGAAAAGCTGGTGGAGATACTTTTTTAAAAGACTTGCAGCTGTAATTACATCAAAAGGAAGTTGGACAAAGTATTGAGCCAATGGGGCTGAAGACAGATGCATCCTTTAAAATTCAGAACTGTGCATTCTTTTCCTTTCACTTCATAATTATGTGCTATCAAAATTTCTAGATGTAAGGCGATGAGATGTGAAAACATTTAAGGGTAACAAATAATTTTACAAGACACTTGTTGGCTTCAAGAATTTCAAGAAACTCCAAGAATTTAAAGTTTTGGTTTTCTAAAACACTGATGTACATCAGTTGAATTAAATGGGTGTACAGCACTGTCAGACTATGACTCATTAATGGGAAGGGCAGCAGTGAAACTCAAGTCTTTTCAAGCCATTTCCTTTGTGTAAGCCTGCAGACAGATGCTCGGTAGGAGTAACCCTGCTTTCACACAGCTTTGCCAAAAACCTCTCCTTCCCACTCAGCCACAGAAATCCCGGAAAAGGTACTGGTGTGTAAAAATATTCCCGGGTTGCTTCTCAACGGCGACGCTTTCATTCACATTCCTTGGCCCACAGCGGCAAAACACAGGGGATGGGTTTTTCAAAACGTGCAACTTTCGCCATGCCTCACACAAAGCTTCCTTTGAGATCAATAACTGGCATGACCAACATAAAGACCATCACTGGGTGCGTTTCAGAAGCTTAGCTGAACACAAATTGTATGCCAAGTGCATGAAACAAAGTGTGGACTTACAAATTTTAAAAGGGCTGTTGAAGACTCAGGGGAAAACCAGAATGCTATTAGTTGAATCCTCAGCTACCATTCAGTGTAGTCATCCGTGGCTCTCAGAAGACATTTGAGGTAATGAGATCCCTGTGTGCTCGCCCTGCGTCACTCCGACCGTCCGACCTCTCTGCTGCTGCAGGATTTTAAATTGAAGGCTTGGACTGTGGCGTGCCATGCAACGCTAAGAATATGCAGTCAGCATTTTTTCCCCCCATTGTGCACATGGATTATTTTTCTTTGCAGAGCTATTTATCTAACAAATCTTTTAGCGAGCAGATATAAGCATTTCACAAAGGTGACTGGTTTTCAGTGCATTAAAATGTTTATTGATATTCTAATCTAGTGTCACTGAACTGGAAAAGTCATATCCTATAAGTTTATATCCGTGACATGAACTGACGTGTTTTGTTTTGGAATAAATTTTATTTAGTTTCGCTGATGACTCTTAAGATTACTCCTCAGGGCTTAGTGGGGTTTGGTTTTTGTTTGTTGTTGTTAAAGATGGGGAAAAAAAACTAAAACAAATAAAATGCATCAATGAAGCACTGCTAATCAGTTTACTTTAGCACCAAAATTTTACTGTCATAGTCTGTGTTTCATTCAGCAAAATCCACTCCCCCTCAGTGCAGATGTTTTAAGAAAGAATGAATAATTTTTGGCTTCTCACCCACAAGCTTTACATGAATTATATAAGCCTTTTCTAGTGGTTACATGGATTCACCTCTCCTTCAACTGCAGTATTAAATCAAAAAACCTGTTTTCTAGCAATGAAACATCTCCAAAAGGTTCTGCAAATAAAATGAGACTCCATGAAGGACAAAAAGTGAAACACGATCAGTAAGTAAACCGCCATGTCACCACCATATTTTAGTGGAAACAGCGTGTTCAGGTCGATGTGCAGTATTGGTTTTACTCTGCGTCTCTATAGCCAGAGAACAAAATCTTCTATGTGTGCGATTTACTGAATTGGCAGTGTTGACTTTTGAAGAGGAAATCAAGTAAGTCTGCTCAAATAGAGTGACCAGTCAGGTTGGGAACATGTTGAAACATGCTTTCTCTTCAGCCATCAAATATATCAGGATACATGGTGAAAACATTCAAGTGTTTGTTGTTTTCTCTCATGGACATTCTTTTGAGTTTCTGTGAATAGTTGTTTTCTTTTCGGATTTGTTGGTTATGCAACTAACAGGAAGTTAGAAGAATCTAAAATTATTTTGTGTAAATATCTCTCAAAAATTACACATGTACCCATGTTGTAGACATTGTAGCGTCTACAACATTGAAAAGACTTCTGTTTAGGGAGATCTTGCTCATCCGAGGTTTTTGAAGTTGTGGTATTTTGTGTCCTGGGTAGAACTTCAATGCTTAATTGACTTAATTTAATCTCTAAGACTGGGTGATGTTTTTACACTATTTCTTATTGGTACTTACAAGAAATCCCATTAGAGTAAATTAACGTTTGTTGCATGACTAAATGTGTAAGTTAAACGGTTATTAATACTTTTGCATTGCACTAAAGCTTTACGTCAGTGTCTGTTATTTGACAATATGTGTAACTGGGTTTTATTTTAATGTTATAACAAATGTGAAGTTTGACAAATCTGGTTTATTTATTCAAATTTATATAGTGTAGTCAAAAAGTTATTTTTCTTTTGTTGCTACATAATTTATATTACTCAACAGTTGGTGGTTGCCGTAGCAACCAGTAACAGTCAGCTTATCCACTTTTTCTGTTGCTGTGTGTAACTGTGGTATGTATTAGAATCAGCTCTGTTTTCTTCACAAGTATAATATTATAACATATGTTTTAGACAAATTTAATTATATACAAGATTTTATGTCTAATTTTGTCATGTTTTGTATATGTTTTTATTTGTTATCATATTCAGTGTTGTGCATTTCAGCTGTGTTTAATTTTACAACTGTTAACTGGTCTATCAATGTCTTTCTCTGTAGCTAGTTCAGGGTTATTTATTGTATTTTATTTCATGTATAGAAACAGAAGCTGCTGGGCTGATGTAAACCACTGACTTGAGATTCTCTCTTCTTAGGTATGTTTTATTTTTTTAGTAATGTTTCAGTTACCAGTTGTGTGATAGTTACTGTATATATATATTTTTAGTACAGAAAATAGAATACACAAATATATTTAACAGTATTTTAATTTATGTTAAAGATAAGGTTAGTAATGTGGACTTTCATGCTAACATTACTTCATTCTTGATGTTCTCACTGGTTAGAATAAATAACCTTGTAAAGTCTGAGACAAACAGAAGGGTTACATATCCGACTCCAACCCTTTCCTGCCTGTCACAGAAATTCAGAAGTTATTTTGAATGTAAAACTATGTAGCTGTAATGCACTGTGCAAATGCAACTTTTCTTAGTATTAGCCTCAGCTTTTAAAATCATTTCATGCACATTAACAACATGCTAGTTTTGACAGGACATTTTTGCAATGCACACTATGAATTATGAAAACATTTAACTTCAGATGTAAGAGTAGATTGTGGGAAACACGCACCAGATAGCCCTGTCAGCAGCTAGAGTTTGAGAGTCGTCTGGAAAATTACCATCATCACACTGACCTTAAGCTGTCATCCATTTCTTTTGAAGCAGTGCTGCATGATATCTGCATTAGGTTCTTTGTGACTGCATAAACATTCCCATCGCTGTACTGGTTTCAGATGTTGAGGTTTTCTGAGTGGGATAGTGGTAGTGAGCTGGCTGGACTGCTGAGGAATAATTATGGTTTTTTTCTTATGGGTGGTGGTGAAAAAGGCGCCTTTTTGCTCCAGTGTTATGGGAAAGAGTGTGGTACGTTTGAAACCTGAATCAGGGATGTGGCTGGTGACATCAGCTGGAAACAATGAACCCTGTTGCTGGAACAGATTGTGTCTATTCTTCATGTCAATAGGGTGTGCATTTTTTATCATGACCAGGGCTACATGAAATTAGAAAATCTTGTGCTGATGGTAATATTGGTAAATATTGCAATACATGCCTATTTTCTTCTTTCCTTTTTCTCATTTGTGCTTCCGTAAGCACTTTGGGAAAGGTCTGGTGTGAGCATCTTCTGACTGTCCGACTGACTAAATATTGCCTTATGTAAAATTCAACTTCATTTTCACAATATATTGTCCAGCGTTAATTAGTCTTTAACCTCTAAGTGAAATCTTTTGCAGTCAATTGTCTTCTAAAGTCACTGAATTAACTGAAGAATCCACCTGTGTGTAATTTAACTTTGTTTTCTATAAACCTCAAAGGTATTTTCTTTAGAGAATATTAGTAAGCAAACATCATTAGGACCATGGAACACCACAAATGTCAGGGATAAAGTTCTGGAGATGTTTACAGCAGAGTTAAGTTACAAAGCTATATTATTTTAGCATCTCACAGAGCTCTGTACAACACACGATAAAGACGTACTTAAAATGCAGCTGCATGTCTAACCTCTGCACCTGGGGGTCAGACGAGGCAGTGAGGCTGCAGCAATGCATTCTGCTAGTGCTGCACCTGAAAACGTTGATGCATTCTGCCTAGTAACCTAAATTCTTTTAACTCTTACCCTACCTATATTATCACACTAATCTGCTAGCGTGGCACTGTGCTGATATATTTTCTCCCTTTTTTAAACGATCTATGTCTTGACTCACATATGTTTTCGCACAATGACACGCATATGGATCTTTTGAGTGAGATAACCAAAGAATTCAAACTTTGTTTCACCTTTTTTTCTTATTTTTGCACATAAACTGATGTTTGAAAGCCTTTCACACATAACTTTGAAAGGCATCTCACAAAGCTCTGTGCGAACTGAAAGCCCTTCATCCTGAAAGGCTTTCAAATTGCTAATTATGATATTCGCCTACAGCTAATGAAAACACATTTCAGCTTAGAATGCATTAAAAAAATTATACAAAAATATGAGATTAATGAAAAGTTTGTTATTTTCAACATGTACTTTTAATCTGACAAATGAGCCTCATTGAAACATACTCTTATTATTATTTTTTTTTTAGTATGGCTGTATGTTTTATGATAGTTTGCTAATTACAGTTATTCTGGGCTCATTATTAAAATTGTACGGTTTATTCAAAATTAAGATGAAAATAATCTGAAATATTTTTGTTGTTGTAATAACATCCTAATTTGAATTATATTGAGACAACTGACATTCTTATAACCATTTATATACAGTAAATTATTTGAATTTGCATTTCTACCAGTTTATTACCTTTTGAGCCTTGTGACAGTCACACTGAGTGTTGTCCTGAATATGACTTGCGTGACATTTTCCTTTGAGGGAGTGCAGGTGTTTTTAAATCCAAGCAGCATATGAGAAGGAAATGGCTCAGACTAATTTGATCAGGGCTATTTCAGTACTGGATTTGTCCCTCGGCTGATATGTCTAGATTTAAATTCTATGTATTTTTAAACCAATAAATTCCTATTTTCACCTGCTGTTTGTGTCAAGCAGAAAAACAGATGGCTACACTTGCAGCAGTTTCAGCCTTTGCTTGATTTATATATAAGTGCATGTGAAACATTTGACCAATAACGGACAGCTTCCAAGTACTGTTTTCTCTTTTGCGCTTCCTGTATTTATTATAAGCGGAGACATTTAAAGCTTAAATCATTGCTGAAATAGCATCCTGGTAATATTGTTAGGTGCAAGTCCCTCCTTCTGGTGAATGCGGTTAATTTAATACCAGTAGCCAGTATTGGGAGAAAGGAGGAGACATGGCTAGGGGCAGGGTATGATAATCTAATCCACAAGTGTGCATTGCTATACATAGATCAGTCTTCTATTTATGGAAAGGATTTTTTATATTGCTGCAGGATTACAGGAGGCCGTAAAATACTAACCTGATCTGACCTGGATATTTGTCCTGCAAACTTATTAAAAAATAATTAAATATATTCAGCTAAATATTTAAGTCACAAAGTAAAAATAATTAAACGTAATCATTGCTTGGTACTAATATACTGTAACCGTCTTTCCTGTCTCATCTTATAAGTTGGAGCATGTAAAATTCCACTTTATTAATTCCACACATTTTCTAAAAAACATTTTAGATATTAAAGTCCCGCCACATCCATCAAGCCTGTGTAACGCTTTTGATGTATCCCTGGTGCATAATGACGATTTTATAAAGAGTGTAAAATCTTGACTGTTCCCCTACATCAGGACACAGATGTGTTACTTTAGTTGGGATTTAAACATCTTGTTTTATTTTCCTTTTTTACCATTTTCTTTCTAATCTGGAGAGATAAAAGTTGAACATCTTTGTTGACACTTGTTGCAGAGCATGTCATGTGAAATCAGTCATCTTGATAGCTCAAAGCAAATTTCAATACCAGGTGTTAGCGGTTGTTGTTCTGCTTGTGTAACTACGTATATCTGAATAATCCTGGATGTATGTTAATAACAAGTGTATGAGTCACTGCAAGTGATAAGAAAAACAAATCTAATACGATCAGATCAAGCATTCAGCATCAAGAGGCAAGTGAGCCTTCAACAAAATGATTTCTCACATTTATTTGGATTTTATGGCGAATTAAATAACTGGATTTAATTAGGATTTGATTAACATTATTTCAGTACAGCCTATTTCTTCTTAAAATTTTCTTTAGCAAATAAACCAAAAATGTGGATTTCAAAAAACTTGATATTCATGAGTAATTTTATTAAATCGCTACCAAATTATTCACCCTGATGATTCTCATACTGTTCACTCAGACAAAAGTGATAGTTACAGTGATTCACATGTTTCACAATGCATACTCATTTTCAGATAAATAAAGGGACAAAATGTGTCAGAATGACATATTGTTTTTAATATTTTTAGAATGAGAGTACATTGTTGTGTTGATTTCTGAAATGTTAGTCATGTACATGCTCATGTTGTTTACGCTGGACCTTGTGTGAATAGCTGTGTTTGGTTTTACTTTTCTTTCTTTTAAAGTGTTGTCTGAAAAATAGAATACTGAATCTATGCAGGATGAGCATCTTCTGCCTCCTGACAATCCTCACAGTCCAGAACCGCAACATTTTAGTTAGAAACAAAATGGTGTGAACAAATTAGTAGATGGGTAACTATTTCATCTGCGAGATGAACTGAATTCACATTTTAAACATTTAACAATATTTCAAGTTAAGTTGCTTGAAATATTTAATTGATAAAGTTATATATCTAGAATTATTTTTAGCTAATTTAATGTGTCCAAAACAAAACCCGTAAAATCTTTAAGTTCTTAGTTTAATTGAAATTTGACGTTGATTTCAGAAATTTAAAATAGGAAAATCTGGTGGGTCTCCTTAGTTGCCTCTGTACGCCACAAAGTTTTTAGGTGAATCGGCTTGGTCCTTTCTTTACCAAAATCACCTTTAACCCTGGAACTTTGCAGCACAGACTGGGAAATGCATTTGTTCATCCTTTTTCTTTTCTCTCTCTCTTTTTGAGGCCAAGGACACTCTTTGTCTTCTTTTGTCCTGGCTCATTGAATGCAAGCACAAAGACAGTCATAAAAGCAAAGTGATTTGCTGTGGAAAAAGATCTGTATTTGCAGCTCTCTATAAAAGGTTTTGAATTGGGAGTTGGTTTGCTAAAGATATGATCTCTGGATAACATTAGTTTATTACCCATGAGGTGATTTCCAGTCAGCACTCCATTAGGTCTGGAAGTTAGATCTCAAATGAGGACACATTTTTTAATTGTTTGATGACCATCTACACTGTAGACATGACTCAAAAGTGATAAAAGCATTTGATGCATCTGGAAGCATTTAATAATTATAGGTTAAAAAATGTGTCAAAGCAGAGTGAGAGAAACCCATTTGGTTGTTTGAAACCTAGGTATCATTTAATTTGTTGACATTCTGCTCAAATAACTAGCTAGAGATATTTAAAATGCTTCCAAATTGCTGATTAGCCTTTCTTGTAAGTGAGAGGAAAGTGTCATAGCTTATTTTCAGCCAGCTGACTGGCAATACACGACAGTAGGTGGGGGTGGAGCATCACTGCATTGGCCACAGGGAATTTTATCACTAAGACGCTAAAGCACAGCAAATGATGGTTCCAACATAATTTTGTTCTTTGTCTTGCTATCTTTTGTCCTTCCTCTTCTTGTATCCCAGTTTTTATGGCACATAGTATCTGTCACAGTTGCTATGCTGGAAACAAACATGAAGCTGTGCCTTTCCCTCCACACACTGAAATAGAGTGAGAGCAGGAAATGAGCTTTCTATTGACAGCAGAGCGAAGTTCACGTTGTTTTTCTCTGAATGATTCAGTAATATCTCTAAATCCCTACAAGCAGCTTCAGTGTCCTTGTTTCTGCTCTGTGGCTGTGATGCTCAGTGATAGTTCACCATAATTATGAGGACCTGTTGCAGCTATAGAGCTCTAGCTGTTCGAAGAGATAAAGACGATCTATAACAATCTATATCCACCTTGTTTACTCGTATAGAGCTTACCCAGCATGATCTCCCAGACTGTCAGGTACATTGTGGTCCTCTATTCAGCACAAAGCAAACGCTTCATTTTAAAAAACGAGAACGTAAAAGAAGGATTTTTGTTTTATATTATTTTAATTCGATTGTTGTCTATGCAACAGAATATTAAGGATACAATTATTTACTCTGTTACGACTAAAACTTGACGTATGCAGCAGTGCTTTACGAAAATGTTATTACTCATTGAACGTTTTTGCTTTTTTTTTTTTCAGGCAGCAACCACAGACTTTGGCTTATTTAATTTGAAATATATGTAATTTGAAGGACAATTATTCACGACTCTATATATATTCAAGTCAGTATTATCTAGAACCAACGTTGACTGCGATTACAGAATATGTCTCTTCCAACATAAAGAGAATAAAACAATTCCCCATTCTTCAATCCAAGGTCACTTAGACTGGATGAAGAGCGTCTATTGTAACAGATTCTAAATTAGATGTAGGTCTGAATTATTCTAGCATATATATGTTTTGGCTCTGGCTGTAAGTTTAGTATTGAATTTCTGTTTTCCTTGTTTTTAACTGCCTCAAACAGGTTTTCTTCCCATTAGCTCTGGTCAGCTTCCTTGTCAATGCTGAGAGAAATCAAGGAAACTACGCTGGTTTAGAGATGTGAATGATACCTGGAGAAAACCAGGAAAACGCACTAAACACTTTAACGACTCAAATAGTCTGACTGTTCTCAGATTATTTCCTGCTACTCCCCAACCATTTTTTGAACTGAAGAAGTCTTTTGAATGAGAGACAAAAAAACAATAAAGTCCAGTTTCCTCTTACCTAACCACTGATTGTCATGTCCTGTAAAACTCGAAAATCTACACCAGTTTAGACATGTTTGTGGAAAATGCTGCATGTGAACTGCTGTGGATCTCTGCAGTTGCTCCAAAGTTACTTAATGCGCTCTTTCTTTGATGATACTGTTGTAATACAAAGAGGATTAATAAAGTACTCTTTACATGCTGTTTATTCAATATTGTTTTCCAACACACCTCTGGGGGCTACATGGAATAGCTGAATTTACACTGGAATTAAGTTGCGCAGTTGGACTTGTAAGATGAATTTTTAAGTTGGGTGGTTGTACTGGATTTTATCTGATGCTCAAAGACAACAAATGACTGAATATAAAAACACACTTTTTAGTTTTTTATTTGTAAAAAAAAATATATATATATGTAATTTTCCTTCCACTTCATAATAATTCACTCCTTGTCTTGGTCTATCAAACCGAGCTCTAATAAAATATGTAATTGTTTGTGGTCCTAAATATTCCTTTGGCATTGAAATTGTTTAGACAGCTCATACTTCTTGTAGGTGAGTTTACTCTAGGGTTGAAGGATTGTAAGGCACTGTTCGTGTTTATCACTGCTCTCAACCTGGAGTGTCGACCAGAACACCACTTAGGCCAGGATTCAGCTCAGGACCAGATGTTAGGATGAGGTGCAGCAGATAAAATAATGAAGACACGAGGCAGGATCCTTTTAACTGTTCTGTATTCCAAACTGTATCACAGATCTTGATCCAATTGAACATGGATGGGCATAAATGTGTGTTTCGGTGTGTCGGGGTGAGTGTGTGGTTTCCTAGAATAAGCAAAAATACAGAGAATAAGTTCAAAGTGTCCCATCATTACACCATGCCATTATACCTTAGATCAACTAAGAAGGAAATAGATGAAACCTAAATAAGCTCAACCTCAAAATCGCTATTAATAAGCAAAACTAAGACAAGTTAACTAATAATCATGCCTCTGCGCCCGTCAAGTAGATATACATGTTCAGCACAACGCTCTACACAGATAGCAGATAGCTCGTACTTAGCAACAGATGAAATAATAGCAAACGAATAAACTTCAAATAGCTCAATTAGATGCAGTAAACACTCAATATCGCAACTTACTTATCAACGACGCACACTTATAAGGAGAACACACATATCTTGCAAGTCTCTCCTACGTATTAGCACAGCGGGTCGTTGGCTACGGCAATGTGACGACGTCATCACTGCCCTAACTACGGTATGCCTTAAGGACAAAAGTAACGCTGAACAGAAATCACGTAATACAAACACTAGTACTCAACATCAAACTTAAACTATTTAAGGGTCTTTTGAACACTTCTGCTTACTTTAATTTATGACCTGGTAGTCAATTTGATGTAATTTTTCCAGTTTGTGAGCTGTAATAATAGTTTGTCTAAATTCACAAGCTACATCCAATTCAGTTTGATTCATGCATCTCACAAAGCAGCCACATATGTGGGTTTGTTGGTTAGTCTTGTTAGTTCAGCTGGGTGCAAATTAAAAGATTTTGAGTGACTGTTTAAGTGGTAACTCCACAACTGTGTATAGTTAGGTAAATGACTCCAAAGCAGCTGGCCTATTTGTGGATGAAGTCATGACTATGTCTGCTGACCATTGTGGCAGAGATGAGCTAAAACCCTTCCACAAACAGAGATAAGGGGTTGCTTTATTGTTGCCGTTGCATAGTTAAGATATGAATAAGCTTTTTCCTTCCCTGAGCAGTCTGGATATTTATATTTCACTCTCACAGCTGTCCTCTTGAGTCATATATTCCCTGATAATTTGTACCTTAGTATGTTACAACATGAAAACAATAATCATTTTAAAAATGAGTACAGATTTACTTTTTCAACCTGAATTAATTTAAATAAAGAGAGTTCATTCAAAAGTCTTAACTCTTAAATCCTTGATTGCTCATGTTCTCAAGTCAGCTCAATTTTATTTATAGAGCTTATTTTGAGTTAATTGTAGGGTGCAGAAGAAATATCTTAACTTGAATACCTTATGGTTTTGTCTGGATTTTCACAAGCTCATGAAGCTGAAGCTGTGAATTCGTCAAGAGATAAATAACATATTTCAGTTTATTACGACCTAAAAGAATAAACTCTCTTTTGACCCAGTAAGTGACTTTATTTATAAGGTTAATGTCGGCAGAAACAAAAATGTATGAGTCTATCATCAGCATAGGTACTGTTCTGTCAAATAATAAAGCCAAGTTATTGTAAAATGTTAGTTGTTAAATAACAGTAACAAACATCATACAAGACTGAGTTAACTTAAGACAATCAACTATGTAAGTTAATTATTAGAATTTATTGAAATGCCTTTTTAAACTAGAAGAAAGAGCTTTTATTTTGAAACAAGAAATGGTACTGAGATGTTTTGTTTTGAGCTGCAATTGGTCTTTGCAGTTGATTTCTGTTTTCACCTCTTATTGTTTCCCTGATCGGTTTTGCAGTGTCTGATTCAAATGTAACTCTTTGCCTTTACTTACTTAATGGTGAGAAACTGAGACCATTTTGAAGTGCGTGGTTCTTAAACCAGACTGCTAAAGAGTCAAATACATTTAAACGATTACATAAAACACCTCTTTGCCTTTTCACAGAATAGCAAGAATAGACATTGATCTATGACTTTGAAGTGTTAAGTTTGAAACTATTTAAACTTTTAAAATGCTGTTGTTCTTATTATTGCCTTTTCCTTCAAGGTGCCTGTAAGGACTACCTATCTGCTCCGTTACATCCTTAATCCTCATCGGAGCTCTGCTGACCTTTGTTACACTCCTCATCAGCTCCTGTTTTCTTCCCTCTTCTTCATGCCCTCCTCCCTCCTCTCGCTTAATCTTCCCTCCTCTTTTGTGTCTCCAAGCCCTGGGCTTTATTACTCAAACCCACTGACGGGAGCAACGCACAGTAGTTGGCAAAGGATGAGGCGGGCTTGCTTGCCAACACCAGATAGAGGATAAAAGACACAAAAAAGACTAGCAACAGGGAAGAGCAACAAAGAGAGATAGAAACGGAGGGAACAAGTGTTGGAGGGAGCTACAACAAAGCTGTGACAGACAACAAAAACAATAAGGATGCCACGACAAAGGAAAGACACAAGTTTTACTTGATTGTCATGAGCTAGCACCACGCTCCTACCAAATAAAGGTTGGTAATTTGTTTTTGCTTCCTTTTAAAGTAAACTTTTGTTGTGCTTACTCAAAGGAAGTAGTGGAGACACACACTTCTGCGTTCTGCAGCTCCTTGTTAACACCTGCTTTGCCTCTGTAGGAAGTGTTAGCCATGCCAGCCAAGGGAAAGTACCTGCTGAATCACCAGGAGCTCAAAAATGAGGCACTGTACCGCAGATTCTCCTGCATCAGCCAGTATCAGCCACTGGCTCTGCTGGGCCTCTCCATATTCTGCTGTGGAGTTTTCCTCAGTCTCTTCTTTGCCCTTAAACTGGTGAGTTTTCATTTAGGTTATAAGACATTTGAGTTTGTATTACTGTATAGAAATCACACAATTTTTTAAGTAATAAAAGTCAAAGTTATCCATAGTAGAATATGTTCACCAGATAATTTGGGGAATTACTGACTATATCCCAGAAATATTGTTTGAAATATTTTTATTTTACCTGTAGATTTTTCTTGGTAAGCAGATTTGATCAATTGTTAAATTCTGGGAACATAGTGGTTTTATCAAACTCCAGATCAAACTCTTTCATTACTTTATGTGCACAATGTAATGAAAGACATTCAGTCTGTCACAGACCTGATTTTCTTGGAAAAAACTTATGAGGTGTCATGACACATTCCACCGAGCTAGTGATAAATCTCTGGTTAATCCAAAGTCTGAATGGTAAAACTGTCAGAAGAACAAAAGAAGAAAATAGCTTTTTGTTGTGCAAAAATATGCTAATTTAAAAGTGAATGTATTTTAACTGTTAATCCTTTAGAATACGACTGTGTGATAGACACAGAAACTTGGCCAGAAATAATACTTTTAACCTTAACTGAAGAAATTGTTACTCTATTTTTGTCTTTTACATTTATGATTAATATGGTGACCAAAAGTTGTTCACTCTATTTACAAGTATTTAAAACCCATT
Organism: Brachyrhaphis terrabensis; assembly: GCA_903067065.1. Classification (NCBI taxonomy): domain Eukaryota; kingdom Metazoa; phylum Chordata; class Actinopteri; order Cyprinodontiformes; family Poeciliidae; genus Brachyrhaphis; species Brachyrhaphis terrabensis. The sequence continues at coordinate 76,584 of CAEGAG010316892.1, forward strand.
TTCAGACAATTTGAAAAGGTTTTTTAATGATGAGCGTTTCACTGTCTTACCTTGCCATCACTGTTGCCTTGAAGCAAAAAGACTCCGGCCTGCAGTCTTTCTAATTGTGATTGTGCAGGTTCTCTTCAGGTGCATTAGCTTAACTGGTTACTCTAAATCTCTAAATTGCCCTTAAGTATGAAAGTGCTTCTCCATGCCTGTTTGTCCTGTGTGTCCCTTCTAATGAACTAGTGACCTGTCCCGTCTCGCCCAATTACTGCTAGAGATAGCCTCTCCATTCCCACCACAGAAACCTTTCAAGCATAAGTGAGTAAAGACAACGGATGAGTGGATGATTCATAATGAACAGCCGTCATCTGAGGCCTCCTATAACTTTAGTTTAGTTCCGTTTTGCGTACTTTTAGTTTTCTTGGATTCCATATCTTACATGACTAAGTCAACAAGTTTTACACCAATGACCTTTTTCAGTATTTCAAATGGCTAAGTAAACAAATATATTAGTAAGAGCCTTCTTAAGCTGTTAATGTGAACGTTTGAAGGAATTTGCATGTTAGTTCATGTGCTCTATTGCTACTTCTAAGTACAAATTCAGACAGTTTGGCTCATAAAATCTCATTATTATTATTATTAAATTGGAAATGTTAAATATATAGTCAAATAAGTCAAATAAACCGAACAAGCTGGAAACGAGTTAAACAGACAAACTAGACTTTAAAACTTAGCATTAGCTAGCAAAGTAAGTGATAGTTGGAGACAAATCTTTTAAATAATATGCCAAACCTACAATACGATTTGGCAAGCCACCCACAAAAAAGTAAACCTAGGTTCTTGGTTCATAATCTAAAAATTTCAGGATGAATCTTGTTGTCCTTGTATTTGGGTTTTCTGGTAAGTGGATTATTTGTACACATGAAATGGAAACAACCAAAAGGACACAAACAGAAGCACATAAAAGAATGCCGATAATTACATATTGCATTGAAAAAATTAAATATGTTACAACCAGCAACAGAACTAATACTACAAATCTAGTGAATGAGATTATCTAATTACCAGGTTTTATTGATGTTTTTGTGCTGTTTTGTATGACAAGTATGATTTAAACTTAATAGGCTAGTCTGTATTTTACCTACAAAGGTTTTCTGCACACTTAAGACTCCCATTCCTCATTGCACACAATAGCTAGTACACTACATTCTTGGTTAACACGGCTACAGCGATCTGTACAAAACCCTGCAAAGATTATTGAGAACCTGACTGATTTTTACCATGGTAGTTACAGGGCCCATGGTAACTCTAAAGAAGCTGCAGAGACCAATAGCTCATATGGGATAACATGCTGACAGGACCGTTATTAGTCATACGCTCCGCAAATCTGGCTCTTTTAAAAAGTGGCAAGAATAAATCATCCATTGTTGAAAGAGAACCGTAAGTTTGTAGTTTAGCCCAAGTCATGAAGGGACTGCAGCTAACCAGTGGAAGAAATACATGTGCAAATTGAGTTTTTATGGCTTACGTGGAACTTATAGCAAAACATTTTCCAGTGTTATCGGTGGAAAAAAAATCTAGTTGTCCTTTCTTAAAATCAATATTAAGGAATTATTTACTTAAAACAAGCTCCTTTTTTTGCTAAAAAGTTACTTAGTTTTCTCATTTCGAATGTACTAAGATATATGTACCGGTATTTGAAAATAGATCAAAAGTCATTTGTAAGATTCTGTGTTTTTGCAGTGTTTTCCTCTACGTTTGCATTTTGTGTTGATCTACCAAATACTGTATAATGTTAACAAAATTTATTGAAGTTTGTAGTTGCATTGGAATAACAATTTTGAAAAGTTAAAGGGATAGCATTCTTGTGCAAGGCACTTTATTTATTTCAATGCAGTTTTTAGTTTATAGATAAAAATGTACTGCTTTTATATGTACATCATAGCTTTTCTTCAGTAGTGAGTGAGTGATGTGAATGAGAGATGTGTTATGTAACTGGAAGGAAGGGAGGGCAGTATTGAAACATTTATATTTCAGTTCTGTTGTCTGGCTATAGAAGTGGACAACTCAAGAGCAGATGTAGTTTGAAAAGACAACATAACGTTCAAATGTCTCTGCCTTCGCAGATGTTGCTCTACTTGAACCAGCTGTCAAAACCAGAGTCATAAAAACTACACAAATTTAAAACTTGGAGCATTTTGCTGTCAGTGTGTTCAGATGGCAATTATGCTCCTGGCTTCTGCTGATCTGAACATATAGTTGATTTTGGCACGAAGCAAGTAGCAGTTTAGTGAGTCCAGCCCATCGTACTAAACTGACATCTTCTGTCAGCATAGATTATATTACTTTCCTGTATAGGAAAAAAATGAACCTAACCTTCCTACTATTGTCTTGCTGCAGGCTGTGTGGCACACTCCCTTTTTCTCTTCTTTCAGTCCCACACAATAGCTCCATCCCTCATGTTTACACTCCACACGTGCACATAAACATGCTGTGATTTTCTCTCCTGCTCATACACAAACTCCATCAGAGTTTTCTGGCCTTCTGCCTCGTTGTCTTTTTCATCCCATTAAGACACTTAGGCAGCATATATATTCATTCACACACCAAAGACTCAGTCAGTTTTTCTTCTGTTTTTCAGCAGCTACTTTTTTTCTTCTTTTTTTTTAGATTCTTTTTTTTTTTCAGCTAAAATGTCTCTTTTGTGTCCACATGAGTTAGACAGTGCATTTGTTTCCAGGGGAACAGAGAAGTTGGAAAAGAAATGTTGGAGTGGAGCTTGTAAAAGTTGAATACAAAAGAGTAGGCAACCAGTAGTAGAAAGTCAATGGCAACAAACTGGTTTTGGTGATGGATATGAACCGACAGAGCTTTGTTGAGAACAAAAACTAATCAATTCGTACATTTTGAGCCCTCGTTTTCAGATTTTAGCTTGATTGAGGTCTGGTTTTAATCACTGTTTGTGTTATCCAGTTATCTGGTTTTTCATTCCATGCATTTGTAGAAATAGCTATAATTTTTATCTGTCTTGTTCCTGTAAAAATAACAAATGAAACTGAAATGTTGAAGGAAAAACTGCAATATTTTTTTTTCCTGCTTTTTACTTTGCACAATAGAATTGTATGCATTCCTGTGAGGTTCCTTCATTTTCCTGGTAAAAGAAAAATAATTTATTTTTCTCTGGCAAGAAAGGTTTTCATTAAGACACAGAGAGCTGAAGGGGTTTAGTTAAGAACTGTACTTTTCCAGTGCTGCCATGGTAACCAGCAGGCTCAACATACAATGCAGGGATGGCCTTCTCCTCTCAGAGATCTATTAACACTGACTCTCTGTGTTTGTCTCTCTGCAGAGCGCTTATTTAACCCCTTGCTTTCTCTCCGGTTCACACAGCAACTCCCACCTTAGCTTTAAGTCACACCGAAACATTTTCACACCAGGCGGAGAAACACTTAATGTTTCCATGGATGCATTTGCCTTCAGAACTCATTCATCAGCAGATGTTCTCTTCACCTAACCCTCGCTTTAATGCTGACCTGTCCAGGGTGTACCCTGCCTCTATCCTAATGACCACTGGAGGTAGACGTCAGCACATTTGTTGGTCTGTCACGTAAAATACAAATAATCCTACATTGAAGTTTGTTATTGTGATGTGACAAAGTGTGGAAAAGTTTGAGTTTAGCATATTCTAGTAAGAGCGCTGCCTGAAATAACACTGCAGAAACATAAAATCTTACCAAGTATTTTCGGTCTAGTTTCTAGTGCAAATATCTTAGTACACTTCAATTAAGACAAACCAAACTTACAAGTGACTTTTTAGCAAGAAATACGATCTTGTTTTAGGTCCATACTTCCTTAATATATTTTAAAATATACTAGTTCCAGTGGCAGATTATTCAACTTATAACAAGATATTTTTCCCATGTTATTAGTGAAATAGTCTGCCCAGGGAACTAATACTTTTTAGAATCAATATCAAGGACTTATTTACTTAGAATAAGCTCCTATGTCTTTCTGAATAGTTACTTGTAAGTTAGCTTTGTCTTATTTCAAGTGTAGATATTTACTGTAGAAACAAGACAAAAAATAATTGGAATGGTTTTGTGTTTTTGCAGTGAACGTACTTTACCTCACCAACAAGACATATTCATGATATAAAATGGGATCCCTGTTTAGTAATTTTAACTACCGTACATTTGAAAGGTTGTGGAAAATCTAAATTTAAAGAACTAAAGATAATATAGCTATTTGATTGGTATGGTATAACACATGTTTTTGTTTTTCTCTCCCTGTTATTACTGCAGGAAACAAGGGATCATCGTGCCTTTGTGAGTGTGGTGAGCAGCAGCTTGTGTGTGTTCGTGATTGTATTAATACTGGTGTGCACAGAGCTTTACTCACAACGACTGAGGTTCTTGCTGGGCATGGTTATCTGGGCCACACATCTAATCATGGGATACGCCTTCATCTTCAGTAAGACTGTCATCCTTCCTTGGGACCAGGTACCTTACTTTTCACCAGGGTTCACAGACTAAAGTTTGAATTGTTGTCATCAACATCATCAGCAGCTACAATTCCTTCAAATGTGATCAAGCTGAAATATACATTTTCTGATGTATAAAAGTTTCTTCTTGTTGTTTTCAGGTGCCTTTCTTCCTCTTCATCATCTTCACAGTGTATACCATGCTGCCATTCCAGCTGTGGCACGCTGTGGTGTTGAGTGTCATCACCTCGCTGTCTCACATTCTGATCCTCACACTGAGGTTGACAAGTGACGACACCCCAAAAGATTACCTTGCTAATCAGGTAAAAATAACTGGACAAGAGATATTCTGCAACTTTTAAAATCTTCATACACACCTGACATATATGTCTGCAATTATAAATTGTTTAAAAGGGTCATTATGGCAATAGAAAATTCTCAAGGTCAAATCTCACATGCAGAACAAATTATGGAGATTTATAATGCTAACAATGTTGATTTGATTTACAAAAATGTCCTTCAGTAATTTGGAACTGTTAAAAACTCTTTATTTCAGTAGTTCATTTAAAACAAAATCATAGGCTGATATATTTCAAATATTTTTTCCAGGAATGGAAACCCAACAATTCAGTTTTTCAGAAATTTTGAATATCACATTCAGTCTCTCATCTTTCTTTTGACAATACATTATAGTTTCTCCCCATTGGTGAAGCAAATTTGCTGTTCAATGAAGTACAATCCTATCAAGGCTGCATTCATATCTGGTGAATGAGCTCCTTTTTCAGACAGACTTTTTCCTTTCACTCAACTTTCCATGAATACACCTGGCTGTAGCTTCTCTTTAATTTACCTTTGGTGGCCTGCTCTCTTTCCAGAGCTTGTAAAGGACTGTTTGCTGTCTCTTTTTAGTTCTTATCTAATATCCTAATTATATAAAATATTATATTTTGTATTTTCTTGACCTATAAACTGTATTCAACAAAATTACAATATACATATTTTTTCCACTCTGTTTAATGAATGTTTATAACATATGAGTTTCACTTTCTAAACTGGTATTCTGATATAAATGAAATATTCAATGACATTCTGATTTACTGAGATGCATATTCAAATACGTATAAGCAGCATTTTGCTAGTTTAAATACTTGATAGAGGACGAATTTACAAACTAAATACGATATGCGCGGTTTGTGTATGTAAATTGTGCACTAAAACTGTTACCCTATGTGCTACTGTGTCTCTCTGTGCAGTTACTGTCCAATGCTGTGGTGTTTCTGTGCGGCTGTGGAGTCGGAGCCTTTCACAAGGTTCTGATGGAAAAAACGTTAAGGCAGACCTTCCAGGATACTCTGAGGTGCCTAAGCATGCGGGTAAAGCTTGAGATAGAAAAAAGACAGCAGGTTAGTGGAAACAAAAGCTTGACCTTCCGAGAGCTTTTCATGTTATGTTGCAGACTTGGCTGAATAGCTGCATTTTGTCCAGGAAGTAGACAGGATTTTATGAGAATACCTGTGCAATGTTTCAAAAGCCCTTGAAAGTTTTGCTTATGTAAGAAACAATTATTCAACTGTGTTGTATTCTTTTCTAAAGAGCTGTACTGGGTCACATCACTGCAGCTCTGTGGGTATACGGCAAAACCTTTGCTTTTGCATGGAATGAATATCTTACTGAACCAAAACCAGGGCTGTTGATAAATTATGAAAATAGCCAATCAGTAATTAATTTCTAAGCAAAAGGCCGTGATGTTTCTCATGTTGACTTGCTGTGGTTTTATTGGCACAAGTCCCTGTCAAGTTACGTTACCCTTTAATGTCTTGAATTAGTTTCTGTCTCCTTGAATATCTAGGTAATTTATTGAAGTGTTTACCGACAATAATCATTAATCATGACACAAAAAAATATTAAAACATTGATGAATAATTACAAAACGTGCAAGATCTGTGTTTATAAAATCTAAATCCCTGGTAAGAAAAAAAAAAAGTAAAACTGTTTTGAAAATCTACCTAGAAGATTAATTTAATATGAAGCGCTTACTTTACCAGGTGAGTTTATGTAAGCTAATTAATGGTAAATTAAAAATAATTATTTGCATCTGAAGAGCCTGACTTTATTGAAAATGTTCCAAGTAGTGAGCATTTCTCCCAGTTTTTTTTTTTTTCTGAAGTGTTAAGTCCTTTTTCGTGCACTTACTTACTTAGTTTGAGTCCTGTACATGAACATTTTCTACATTTTCTAAGAAATGTGTTTTTGTTTATTATTCCTTTCAACTCTGATGCATGATGGCTCATTCAGACATTAAAATGGCCCCTAAACTCAGTGGATAAATCAGAGTTATGCCTTTACATAGCTGAAAATGCTGGAAAGAAAATATTTCAGTTTGGACCTTCATGGTTTTTTCACTAAGCCTATTGAAAAGAAACATTTTCTTGGTTTTAGTTTTTAAAACTTGAGCAGTTAGCTATAGTTTTATAGCAGAGGATCAAATGAAGGATGACCCATCACCAGGTCCTGTGTTAGATATTTAAATTTTTTCACTTTATGCAGACACAGGTTTCCCATATACTGATAATCTGGTTGTAAATTGTAGTTTTCCATGCCTTAAAGTTCTTCTTTTGTCCTCCATAAGTTCAACATCCTGATTCTTTCAAGCACAAACTGCTCACTGTGCTGGCATGTTCAGGTACAAGTACCTGAAAGTCAGTTGAGGGAAAAAACAGACAGTTTGAAAAACTGCCAGAAACGTGTCTGGAGAACTATTACTAGCTTTTTAAGATTACAGCAAAGTCTGGTTCCTTTGAAACAAAATTTTTATTGTCCAGCAGCATAGGGCATCAAAAGAATGTGAGGTTTATTCTCTCACATTCACTACAATTGATGCCAAATGTTTGAAATGTCTTCACAGTCATTGCTTATGTGAAAAGATTTTGTGAATAAATTGCACAAGCCTGGGCTCATCTCATGTAGTCAGAGCATGCAACCCTCTGCCCTCCTGGTGACATAAGAAGAGATTAATCATTTCATGAAAAGTTGTCTGTCTAAATTCTGTTAATTAAGATAATGAACTGTGAACACTGCTCTGGCCTTTGGCCACTGTAGAAACATGACCCTAGTATTAATTTTTACGGACTCGAATGCTATTTTATGTTTTTGCTTTTGGGAAAACTCATTATCTGAAGAGACTGTGTTTATTGGGTTATCAAAAAGTTTATATAAAGCAAAACAAAAAACTGCCTAAAGGAGTTCCAGTGTTACAACTTGTGCTTGTAAAATTAAGGATTTATATCATAAATGTAAGATAGCTAATTTTCTAACTATGGGGTGTAGGGAGAGCATATCCCTCAATGCAGCATATCCCTCAATGCAGCCATCCAGGGTTTGTTTCCTGATCTTGGGACTTTGCTGCATATCTTGCTATCTGACTACTGTCAATAAAGGCAACCCAAAGTTTCAAATTCACAGAAAAGTAGAATTGTAAGACCACTATAGATTAAACTGCTGACTTCACACTTGTCCAGGAGACATTCACTAACTCCATGGATGGGGCGAAAAAGGTTATTGCTAAAGAAGCTAGCTCCATACAGAGTGCTGTGTCCAAAAATATTATTGGAAAGTGAACTGGAACAAAAAAGTGTGACAGAAGTAGGTTTTTTTCCCCTCCTTTTTGGGCTAGACCTTTCATCTAAACACAACAGTCAAAAATAGGAATAATTTGCAGACTTGCCTTGATTACAGTTATTTAACAGATAATCTGTGTGTCTGTGTGTGTCTGTAGGAGAACCTGCTGCAGTCTGTGCTCCCCGTTTATATCTCTATGAAGATGAAACTGGCAATAATGGAGAGGTTGCAAGACTGTAAAGATAAAGTCGAGCAGCAGAGGCTTGTGAAGGATAACAACTTTCATAGCCTTTACGTGAAGAGGCATGAGAATGTCAGGTATGACCAAAACACTAAATGTTTTATGTTGACTGTCATTCCTGTCAGTTTAATGTCTGACTTCCTGGTTCAACAACTTATTTTTAAATAGTAAAGATTCTTATGTTACTGACCAGGCATTGCAACTTTTTGAGAGCAGACTTTTCATAAATCCTGTAAGTATGTGGCGTGCGAAAGCCAGAAGAAGCGCATCAAAAGGAGCTTATACTAACAAGTTTTTATAAAACTAGAGATAAATAAGTATGTTTTTGGTGCACTGACCCATATACAGGTGTTTTTTCTTTGAGGGTTTCATAATTTAGCAAGTGCTGACAGATATTAGGGCAAGCTAAAGTGAGCTTTGACCGATGGCTTACCAGTAAATTTGTTTCAACAAAACTTTTGTGGACAAGCTTAAGTATGTTAAAACACCTTTCCATCTGGCTTACAAAATATAGAAATAAAAATAAACACACATCAGGCATTAAAAAAGACAAAGAATGTGAGCATAGTTTATTATTATAATGGTTTTCCTGAGCAAGCAACCTTATCGCTCTCTTTTCTTCCATGTTCATCTACTGCTACAGTAAAAGGGTGCTGACTGACAGACTGTGCACCTTCCTCTTTCCCTGTAATTACCTCGGTCAGGGCTGTGATTAGCTGTGTTGGCAGACTCATAAAGCACCTGGCCATTTTTAGTCAAGCTGTAGAACAATTCAAGACCGTGCAGCATCTGTGGCCCTCTGCATTTCAACACAGGGTCATTTCGAGTCAGACCATACTCAAGAGTACCTGTAATCATCTACCACATGGGGCGTGCCTTATTGCATGTTTAGCTCATTCAGCACCCTCCATACTCAACACTGTGCAATATTGTAGAAAATATATTGCATTTAGGCTGGTGGAATAATTTTGATACTGAAATAATATCCTTTTGTTATATTTTTTTATGCATAGCATGCTTAAGTCAAATTAAAGCAAAGCGCGAAGTAACTGCTGCAGTTTTAGGAGTTTGTTATGATCCCTCTGAGGCCAGTTACATTAATTCCCAGCTGGTTTCCCTTATGGTGTTGGGATCTCTTGAAAGGTCAAAAATATTTTCACTTTCCCTCTGAGGTTTGCTGACAGGAAGCTGAAATTGTGCTGAATCTGTGATTCAGCACTGAGACAGTCAGTCTTTTTAGTGAATCACTGATCAAGTGCACTGGTGGTTAATGGTAGAGTGAGCCAGGTGTTTTTTTGTCTAGAGCTACTTACTCCGTGTCACAAGCCATACTGATTATAGGGATTAAAAGAATGCCTTCCTTTTTTGACTCAGTCCTGGGAAGAAAAAATAAATAAAACCACAATTGTGGCTTATCTCCTAGTTTATAAAACATTTAATTGTTAACTTTAAAGAGATTGATGTCAATTTCTATGTTCAACCATTTAAAAGGAATTCATAGGACAAAAATACAGCGTCTAGCGGGATTATTTTGGACAGATAAACATAATGAAGCACCTATATGGATTGGAAGGAAAGTGGTGCATTGTTTTCAAAGTTTCTTCAAAATAAAAAATAAAAAGCTTTGCGGTGTAAAATCTTTTCTGTCCCCATTGGGAAAGTACATAGTGAGGCTGCTTTTTACTGCAATTACAGCTGCAAGTCTTTTGGGTTTTGTCTTTATCAGCTTTTTACACCTCGAGTCTGAAATATTTGCATATTCTTTGCAAAATAGCTCATGATCAGGTTGGATGGAGAACATCTGTCGACATCATTTTAGGTCTGGTTTATAATTCTGGGCAATTCTAACACATGCACATGCGTTGATTATCTTTCACATTAAGAAAAGAAGGTTTTTGGTGTTGCATTTTCTACCTCACATATAGTTTTGCATACTGGGCAAACCCCTTAATTTTGGTCTCTTCTGACAAAAGCACCTTTTTATCCATGTTTATGTTCCCCAGAGAGCTTGTGATAAACTGCAAATTGGTATTTTTATTTTCTTGCCACTTCTGTAAATACCAGACTTGCAATAGTAAGGACACATCCATCTAGTTGGTCCTAATAATTATTGAGTATATTTTCATTATGTTGCTGAGACATTTGTTTTGCCTAATAGAAAAAATGTTTTCTCAGTGTGTTGGTCTATCACATAAAAATCTCAAAAAGAGACTTTTTGTTGTTGTAAGTTGACAAATAGTAAAACTGTTAAAGGGTGTAAGTAATCGCTTTTAGAGTTTGAAAAATATTTGTTAATGCTTCTTTTTTTTTTTCTACCTTTTCAGCATTCTGTATGCAGACATTGTTGGCTTCACTCGTTTGGCCAGTGACTGTTCTCCTAAAGAGCTTGTACATATGCTCAATGAACTGTTTGGCAAATTTGACCAAATTGCCAAGGTGAGCTAAAACATGGTATTTCAACCTTTATGACCTAAACAAACAATCATATAGGAGTTGAATTCAGTTTTTTTTTTTTTTTTTGTAGCCACAATTTTTTAGCTTGAGCTTTAAAATATTGTAGCTTGTAGCTGCTGAGATCTAATGATTACAGTAATTTAATTTGGGACAGGGCATTTTCTGTTTTAGAATGTCGTAAAGAAACCTCTGCATCCTGCAGAACAGAAGGAAGGAAAATTACTGAACTGAGCAGTGTCCTGTTTATATGCATCTTTTGTTCCCTTTTTAGTTGCCTGGTTGCATAACCGTCTTGGAGTGAATCTCTCTTAATGTTTGCAGGAAAATGAATGCATGAGAATCAAGATCCTTGGAGACTGCTACTACTGTGTGTCAGGCCTGCCGGTGTCACTGCCTATGCATGCTAAGAACTGCGTTAAAATGGGCCTGGACATGTGTGAAGCTATTAAGTGAGTCTACCAACCATCAACTCTTATCTGCCAAATTTATTAGCATTTACATGAGAATTATTGTCTGTATAACTATATCGCACATTTAAGACTATAAGCATGGACATTTTCAAATTTTAATGAAACTTGCTAAAGCTTTGTCAGTCAGATTGTTGATATGATAATATCCTCTCAATGAGAGCCCACATAAATTGCCAGAGTGACTGCAGTTTTCTCCGAATGTACTGAATATAAAATAATGATATATAATTATAAAATATTGATTTAAAAAAAGTAATGCGTCAGTGAGTTAACATGTATAATCTTGTCAGTCAGACAGCAGCGTTTCACATAGACGCAGAAGGGACATCAATGCTGCTTTGTTATTGTTGCTTTATTGGACAGATGCACATTATGTTCATACTGAGCCTTTAATTTTACTGAAATCTCCTCCAGGCAGGTACGGGATGCCACTGAAATAGACATCAACATGAGAGTGGGTGTTCACTCAGGTAACGTGCTCTGCGGTGTGATCGGCCTCAGAAAGTGGCAGTTTGATGTATGGTCACATGATGTCACGCTGGCCAATCACATGGAGTCAGGAGGCCTCCCAGGGTAAGTAGCTAAACTTTCAGCTCCACATATACTGAATGACTCTGATATTTATTCATATTCAGGGAACCAACACTGGCTTATTTTAATACTTGCATAATATTACGTATGAGGACACATGTAATATTTCCTAAATAGGAAATATTTTTAAAGAGTAAAGATTTTTAAAATTCCTTCAATATAAGAAATATTAAATATTTTCTTTTTAATATTAGGAAATATTACAAAAGCCTTATATTGCATATTAGGGATTTATGTAATATGAGTCTGATATTGGTATCTGGTCTTAATGTATCAGCTGTCAATTTAGACTTTGATTGATTTCAGTTTTTTCGTACACTAAGGACTATAATGCATTAAAAAAGAGCTGCAGATGTACATATACATGTTTTATATAGGGTATCATTTTAAAATCCAACCAAGAATTTCTAAAATAGAAGATTATCCCTATTTATGCATTACAGGATTGTTTTATGGCCTTTATCCTCTTATTTTTTTGTTTTTACAAAACTCTTAAGTGTATGTGCTCTTAACATTTTCACTTGTTCTGTGCAATGTCCTATTTAATAAAGATATCAATCTAATTTGTATTTGCACTGAGTGATACGGATATGTGATTCCATCGTCCCATAAACTGAGGCTTAACCAACGCCTTCTATTTGGCGTTTTAAAAAAAAATAAAATTCACGACCAGGATTTATTTCTAGACTATAGAACATTGTGCACTGATTTAAAAGAGGATTAATAAAACTAAGTGACCCAAAAATGTCGTAATATTTTTTTTGTTTCGTGTTTATCCATTTAGGCGTGTCCATATCACAGAAGCAACTCTGAAGCACCTGAACAAGGCCTATGAAGTTGAAGAGGGAGACGGCCACCTGAGAGACTCCTACCTAAATGAACTCAATGTCAAGACATATCTAGTCATCGATCCGAGGGTATGTTCCTGGCCAAGCTTATTTATACAACAAATCTAGGTCTGAGAGTGAAAACGCTTTTATCAAAACAGTGCAAGGATTCAGACCTCTGGAATCCTTCCCATTTTGCCAGTTTAAAACCACAAACACAAAAATCAACATATTTTATTGTGATTTTATGAGTTAGACCAACAGAAATGAATTGCATAATTGTGAAAGTAGAAAAATTATTAGCGGTTTCCGCACTTTTGAAAAGGAAAATCTGAAGAAAAAACAGTTTCATGAATTTGTATTTATGTACCTGAGTTAACCGTAGTAGAGTCCCGTTTTATTGCAATCCCATCTACAAGTGTTTTGGAGGTAAGCCTCTTCCAGATTTGCTCATCTACTGATGGAAACCATCTGTGTTCACAAAACAGCTTAAGATGAGTCAAATTATCCTCTGTAAATCGCTTTTTGTTGTGGATATAGCCTGGACCTCCACAAAGCATTCTACCTGATCTGTCTGCTATGTTCTTTAGTCTTTATGATACTGTTTGTTCATTAATATTAAAATTGTAATGTAAATACATTTGTTATTGTATTGTGACAGATTGTGGAAAAAACAAATCAAATAAGCATTTAAATTCCACTTGTTCTGTTGTTTCAAGTGTTCAGGGAGTTGATTTTAATTTGTTTTCCTTTAAAGAAGATGCGATTAGTGTTTCCTATGCAGCAAAGCCTATTATATTAGCATGTTTAGAATAAAAGATGAAAGTGATTTTTAGAATAAAAGGTGAAAATGATACTGTTTTAACCACTTGAAACAGTATCGTTTTCTTTATCTGAACGCTTTGGCTATAAGTTGCATCTGTAATTCCTATAGAAGTAAAAAGAGAATCTTCCTGCGAAATTAAATCTCTGGAATTTCAAAGTTATATATGCTGCATACATTAAATGCTAAGTAATGTTTCTGCATGTTTGTGTGTGAAGTCGAAGGATCCATCACAGAGCACCCGGAGCACTGCTAAACCCAGGGTGAATGATGGACTGAAGATGAGGGCGTCGGTCCGTATGACCCGTTATCTTGAAACCTGGGGGGCCGTCAAACCGTTTGCCCACCTGCAGAGCCGGGAGGGCTTTACATCTGAAAACATTGTTTCCGCAAAAGGACGGTTCAAGGTTAGCACACCAGATTCTCTTGTTTATTTTGAATATTGTTTACATTATTAGGAAAAACCTAACAAGGTAAAAAATTTATATTTTTTATTTTCTTAAATATTCAGAAAAAACTTAATCACATAGTCATTTATGCTAAACAGATATTTTCCTATTTATTCTTGTTTATTCATTAGATTGAATTATTCAATAAAGCAGAATAGAGATATCCTTGAATTTTGTTGGGTGTCACCTTCAACACTTTTAATATTATTTTAATTCTGTTCCCATCTTCTTCAGGACATCCCTTTACGAACCTCACCCACCGACTTCAAGAAACCTGATAGGTAAGGAAAAGTTCAGATGCTTAAAGTATTTCGCCGAGTAATTTGTTATGTGTAATGCAATGAAAAGAGAAATTATGGATGAATCGAGCTTTCCCCACAGATTCCCTCTGAACAGAATGACAACCTGGTTATTTAGTTGTACTTGATGTGGATGCTGCAGATCAGATTCATACCTACCAGCAACATTCTTGTCATTCCTGTCTTTTTAGTGTTTTTATATTTCAGTAACTATATTACACATTTCTGCACAAAGTGCCGCAAGTATCTGTATTCTAGTCGTCACCATGTTCTTTAAAATTGTAATATAAAGGATGACTCTCAAAAGTGCAGGTTTTTGAGACTTTGATCAATAATCTCCAAGCTTCTTACAGCCTGGAAGTGACTTCTTGCATGTATGGTAGCCATTTATGGTTAGCATTTGTGCTGTGGTGCTGCTCTGTGGTTTAAAGTTTTGTAAAAATTCATATGTGTGAAAACATTTTATTCTTTACAAGGCAACGAGGGTGAAAAAAAAAGATCCACAAAATATGAAGTCTTGACTCAAGAGAGATGAAATGAGATAAAATCTGCAAATTCATCTTTTTCATAAATAATTTGAAAGTAATTTACTATTTTCTGTCCAGTACAGTTATGCCCTATTTTTTTTATTTGGTTTATCACAGGAAATAAAATGCAACATTACAACATTAAAAGGGAATGTAGTTGTTCTCTGTAGTTACAAAACAAGCATCAAGTGTAAATGATGTTATTGTTGAAAGAGATCAGGCTGGGTTGAAGGTTGATGTGGGTTAATGCATTGTCTGTTGTTTTGACATAATAGATGACTGCCTGGCATTCTTCTGAGTTGCTGCTTTACTTTCATACTTGCATTGCATCACTCTATCAGGTCATCTATGATACTTAAATCTTCTGGCATATCAGGCTGTTTTGTGCAGTTTTGTTAGGAGTACACTTCAAAATCTTAAGGTTAGCATTTATCTGTGCGTTATAGACAAATGTTACCACAGAGAAGCACATGTATTTATGATTAGCAGACTGTAAAATGTAAGGTTGTTACTTAGTTTTGCGCACACAATTCACATCTCTTCTCAAATCTTCCATCTTTTATTTGCTTATGCAAACCTCATGGCCAACTACTTAAGGTCTTGAGGTCTGCCCACACTGAGCACAATGAATGTAACTACAGCTATAAATTTGCTGATTGTTGTAAGAAACGACTGAAGTGGATACACTCAACATAACTATACAAACAATATTGTAACAATGAAATCCTTGAATCTTTGCATGGTAGCTAAGTACTAAAGGGGAGATGTGAATTCATGAATTTTTCATATTGAAATTTCACAAAAAGTGATGGAACTGACAGATTAGTTTGTCTGAACTAAAACCAAGTTTCAATAAATGAAACTTGGTCTGTAGCTGCTGATAAAGTGGGATACTAAACAACTGCTTCAGGCAAAGCGCCAACTATTATACACAATAATAGATTATTATGTATATTCTACAAAAATGTTGTCGCATTGGCTCAATGATAAAATTACCTGTTGTTCAGACTCTCTGTCTGGACCAACGAAGAGTCATTCACCTCATTATATCAAATATTTGGCGTGGCCAACGTAGCTACAAGATTAAGCCCCAACTTATGAGAAATTTAGCTGCTAATCATTTAAACACATAAGAGTAATAATAAACTGATGATAGAGCATTGGACTTTCAGCCCAAGATGGTCAAATTATCATTAAATAGGAAAAAAAGACCTTGACAAACAGCTTTAAAAACCTCTAGAGATTTTTTTATTATTGTTTGTGTGGGAGAAGACCTAACAATGCGCATTACTCTATAGATACCACCCCAACCATGAAACAAGGTGGTGGTAGAATCATGCTGTGGGATGCTTTCTTTGAGCAGAGGTGATGAAGTTAAATACATGGATACCTGTTCAGAACATGCATTGAGATGTGGGACTGAGGTTGACCTTCCAGAAGGTCAGAGATATAAAAGGTGTAGTAAGAGCAACAACTAAATGGTTTAAATCAAAGTATGTTCATGTGTAAGATCGGGTCAGTCAAAGTTCAAATCTAAATCCATTTAGGAATATTTTTGCTTTTGCCTGAAAATTGTTGAATTTTACAGAGCAGCAGCTAGTTTACAGTCCAGTTTTTAATTGTAATGTGTGAAAATTAAAACAAACAAACAAGCAAAAAAGGTCCATGAGGTAAGAATCCCTTTTTGGAAGCAAAGTAAATTGGAACAGATTGAAAGCCATTTATTTTTCCTGTTTAGATGTTCCTGGTTAGAAAATCTAAACACCAGGATATTTGAATCTAAATATCCTGCGTTGTGTGTTAGCTGCGCTCTTGTAATACATTTGTATTTTTGTCTTACTGTTGGATCCCACCAGCTTTGATGAGTCGCTTGAAGAGCCATTCTCCTTGTACACCCCTCAACTCAGCAACCATAAGTGAGTGGGGCTTTTATGACCCACAGGCTCCTCAACCCAATCAGTGCAGTAGTTCTCAGCCTCCAGGCTTTTTCCACACCCTACAACAACAATGTGGGCTTGCTCTTAAGCAATGCTGACAAAAAAATAAATAAAAATCCCTTAGATGTTAGGCTATCAGTTTTTTCCATTAACTTTTTTTTATTTTTAGTTAGCTTCTAGTGCTTTCCCTTTAATTTTTTAAATACTTAACTTTACTTTGGTACTGCTCCTCACCACCCATAAAGCTGTGGTGTTTTGATCCTCAGGATGAGAACTACTGTTTTCTAAATATTTTTGCTCTCCCTACACTAACCAAATGAATAGTAAAATATTGTTTTCTTCATCTCACTAACTTCTAACTCTTTTTAGCAGAGCACTACATAACCATAAGTGCTGTAGACTCAGAGTAGTGGACTGACATGCTGCTATTAACACTAACCACCTACTTGGGCTTTTTTTTGTATCAGGGTCTGCAGATCTCTCTGAATGTTTCCTTCCTGATCTAGTTGGGGAATATGGCAGAAACACACCAACTTCCTTTGGGATAGATTAACACGCCCTGTCATGCATCCTGAACTGCCCCCTTAAACTCTCTCATAGATACAAACTAGTTTTCTCTCTTCTCACTAATGTTCTTACTCAGTAACCAAAATGAACCAAAATGAACCAAAATGAACCTAAATGCAGATTGAGTGTTCCTTCATTCTGTTCGGATGTGGCTGTGTGTCTCAAAATGTGTCCGGTTGCTGCTTCCTAATTATGTCTTGTGCTCTCTGGTGCAGGATCAAATCCCAGAGGACTAAGTTTGATGAGCAGCTGCACAACGAGATGACCACTGCAATAGATGAGCTCAGCAGCAAGTAGGCCGCTCATTCTAAAGTTTATTTATTTATGTATGTAAATGTATGCATTGCTTCATGAAAAGTCTCTCATTAAGCAGTTCTGGTTTAGGTTTAGTTATGAAATGCTAACATACGATAGGTTTATGCCTGGCAGTGTTAATTGATGTTTAGATTCAAATATCCTGGTGTTATAGATTGCAATTGAATAAACAAAAAAAGTATACCCTTAAAGTGTAGGACATTATATATTTGCAAAAAACAGACTGAACTGACTGGCGTCCCATTGGATGTACAGTACAAAGTTTTTGCCTGCAGTGAAGCAGCTGCTGCTCTGAATCTGCATGAATTTGATTATGGTGCATCAGGTTCTTTATTAATGTACTGTGTTGAGTCTGGAGTTGATTCGGAGATATTTATAGGTTAAAGATTGTTTTTTGCATCCACATAGTAGCCATGTTTTTACCTGAGGGAGAAAAATATACATGTGCACCTTAGAAAACATTTGTGTAGTGTATTCTGTATTTGCATGAAGGATACACATTTTATATGTAAATTGTTTATAGCCTTCTACTATATGTAGTCTTATGATAAAGCATCTTCCCCCTTATAGATTTTATCCGTTTTTAATCTTTTGTCATATTTAAATATTTCAGATTATGAAATACGTTTTATTGGCTAGCCTAAATGCAAAATGCAGTTCTCAAATTATGAGTTCTTTTATTAAGGGAAGAGGCAACCTAGCTAGCCTGGCCCTATGTGCAATAGTAATAATCGCCACCTTGTAAAATCATGAATCAACTGTTATTAAACTTGTTGTTTAATTTTAGTAGCTATACAGCCAGATCTATAGTATAAATACATATCTAAAATAAAACTTGTCTGTCAGTTTGAAGTAGACAAAAAAAATAAATAAATAACAAATCTCATAAATCAAGATGGTTTCTCCATTTATAGAAACATTAACATAGGTGAGAAAGACAATCATGCATGTGGAACGAGCTACATGCTGTAAACCATTGCTTAGGCTTTGTGAACCACAGAGAAAACATGGAACAGTGATGATCCTTTAAAACAGGGGCTGGACTGACAAAAGTATTTCAAGTGAGCATCAACAATTCATCCAGCAGATCACAAAAGAACATAGAACAGCATCTAAAGCTCAACAATCATCACCTATCTCAGTTAAGGTCAGATGTCACAATTCAAGTCAGAAAACTTGTTTGAAGACTCAAGGAAAGTAGGTCAAATTTCACCGGCAGTGATCTAAATCAGTCATTGCCAGTTATTGCCAACGCTTCATGGTAGTCAGTGCTGCCAAGCCAACCAGTTACGTTTCCAAGGCAATTACTGTAGAGCCTGTTTTGTTTTGCCCACTTCGCTTCCTTAATATTGTATTTCTCTGATGTCAAAATTAAAAGATCTGAAAAATGTCACTGACTAAACATGCAAAAACAGCATAACCCTGTTATGCAATGAAATAACCAGAAAATGCTCAGAACTGCACATAGTAGAAAGATGGAGCAAAAATCTACAGATGGCTGTTATTTAAAATGATTTATCAAGAGCTCTGGAAAATAATCCACCCATGTAGTGATAAGAAAAACACTAAACATGATTGACCTCCACATTCCAATTATGTTTTTGTGTTTTGGTGATTTGCTGTGCTGATCCTGTAGATTACATGTAGGACCTGTGTTCAAACGCTGTAGATAAAACACATATCATATGGTGCCGCTGCCATGTAATGACAGCAGGTTTTTGATTCACTCCTCAAATGATGTTTTTGTTGGCTGATCATTAAGTAACACAACCTCATGACTTGATGTTTTCTTGGCATTCTTTGCAGTATATCTTTGCCTGATCCTTTAGGTATGAATCACTTTTTGTGACAATGAAAATTGCCTACTGATGTGATGTGAATATAAATCTCCAGAAGGTGGAAAACAGCCCACAATTAAAAAGATGGAAATTGCAGAGAAGACTCACTATGTTCAGCGCAGCTGAAGACATGATTTCACATTTGGAGGATGTTTTTTTATGCAAATACAGGTTTGAGATAAAATGTGAGAAAAATGCTCTGCATGGCCCCAGTCACCATGAGCACAGCCTCGTCTGCAGCAGATGAAAAACTATGAAGTTTTGCATAATTAGCTTTTAGCAGATAGGAAACCTGAGCCTTTTTTTTTTTTTTTTTTTTTTGTTAAAAAGACATAAATCTTTCTAGGTAGATTTTTCTCTTACTGAAATGTTTTCTTACATGATGAACATAAATTAAGATGCAAATTCGACTTTCCACTTTGTCAGGTCACTAACAATTTACCGATTTACCAACTACATGCGATTACAAGTGCAACAATCTGCAATTATGTGGCTTTCTTTTAAAATTACTGCAATTTGTCAAGCAATTTGTTTGTGGCATGGTGTGGGAACAATCACCTCATCTTGAGCGTGAACAAAATAAGAGATGATTGTAGATTTCAGGAGAACCTGCAATATGCCCATCATGGGAGAATAAAAACCTCAGTATTCAGCAAGACAACAGGCTCAACTTGAGTGAAGCTGCATAAAAAATGAGACAAAGTAGATTGTACTTTTTGGTGGAAGCGTCGGTTCTTGAGATGCTTTATAAAATGAACACAATTCAAAAAGCGTCTTCAGTCAGAGGCTCCTGTAATGCTGACTGTTGCAGAAGAGTCCGTTTAAACAGACTCTTTTGGATGAACTTGTTGAAGTTCCTGCAGCATTTATTTTTCTGGAGTTTAATTAAGTGTGTTAGAATGTAAAAGAATAATCAGATTTCTTTTCTTTTCTTCTCGTAGGCAGTGGTCGAAGTCTGAAGAGAGCAGAAGGGTAGCCTTGTGGTTTCCAAAAAAAGAATTAGAAAAGCAGGTAGGTGTGACTTTGGTTATTGAAATCATTAATTACTTTTGGATACACATAAATTGCTTTGATACAACAGCATAAATGGTGGTTAGATTTTATTTTGGACAAATAAAAAACAAAATAAATTAGATTTATTTTGAATTTTATCTCATCCACAAAGAGGCAAAATTAAGAGTCAGACTTAAACATACCGTTCTGCCTTCTATTACATTTAATCTGATGATTGCAGGAGTTGAGTAATCTGGAGGAAATCTGCTCAATCTCTTTCTCATGATTTCTCATTCGAAACACCCAACTGTATCCCAACTCAACTGTCTGACCCAAACGGTTCCTCTTTTGATAAAGGCAAATAATTAATATGTTCAGTGAAAACGCAGCGCAATGTAACCTGCAAGACACAGGAACACTAATGCTGCTGTCCTAGAGAAGGATGTTTAACTATCACATGGAGTAAAATTTGCATCTGCCCACAGGCGCAAGCAAAAAAAAACTTCAGGGGAATTTTCTATTTTTTTTTTTTACTGTCAGAACAAAGAGCGAACTGTTTGACTGTTTCAAATCTAAACACACTACTCCAGGTATCGAGCACAGTGGTGAGAGCATTATGTTTTTGGTCTGATTCTTTGCCATTAGCATTGCTCAAAGTGGGTAGAATGAAGAAGATGAAGGACTACTTCCAAATGTATTAACTTCACCTTAAGTCAACAGCTGGAGAGTTAAAATGTGGAGATAATTCTGTTTCTTAACATACAGCAAAACTTACTTTGGACTGGATAAACATTAAACTGAGGTTGCATAATCATTCCTCTCAGAGGGAAAGAATCCAAATGCATCGTTAAAATCCCCAAAGCCTCATTCAAATGTGTATGTAAACCTGCAAACAGAGCAGCATTTTCTTCTTTTCCTCTCCTTAGTACCGATTCTTGGACTTGCCGATGTTCAAGCACTATGTGGGATGTGCATCCTTCATCTTCCTCTGTATCTTTGCAATTCAAATGCTTGTCACAAAGAAGTAAGTAAAACCATATTTCCATTTTCACTAAAAGTCTGTTCTACCCTCATTGTGCTAATCTCTGAAAGAACAACACAAGGCTTTTGTTGTTGTCTGCTTTTCAGAGATTTAGTCAGTTGTTATTGTTTCAAAGAAAACCATAAAATTAAACCTCTTTGGATGAAAAAAAATCTAACTGATTTTGTCTCTATCAGTAGGGAGCAGGGGTTGACATACTTTGGAGTGTTGGTTTCTATTCTGGTGGTGATTTTGGCCATCTGTTATGCCGGTCATTTGCAGGTCAGTATGATTAACCTTTACTATGACACATCTTTTAATTTACAAATTTTCAGACCATGTTAGAATCTGGGTTTGAAGAAAATGGAAAAGATCTGTGCATTGCTTGCTACCACCTAGATGGAAAATGTAATAAGATGTAATTCCGGTGTTTTGTTTCATTGTGACCTGGCTCATTTCTGCAGTACGTGTGCATGACTGAAGTGTTTTGCTCTTGAACACTCAATATCGTTTTGAATTAAAAGGAAAATTTAATGTGCAATCTTTTCCAGATTTTTGCTCTGCTTTTGTGCTAATGTCATACAGGAGAATCTTATATAGTAATAGTGAAGACTTGATTAAAAAATAATAATTTTAGTGGGAATGCATCTGCGACAGATGAAGGTCTGTTTAAATGTGTCGAATTAGCTCTTAAATGAATTATTTAGCAAATTCAGAAATTACTAAATGCTTTTAAATAATCCTCAACTAATCCATAGCTAATTAACATTAGTAATCTTCAACAATTTCAGCCTGCAGATAATATTTTATCTACAATGACAGATTGTTTGCATTCTTTCTTCAGCATATAGAAAGTTAGCAAGTGATACTGAACATGTTGGCAGTGTGAGTAAAGAGTAAAAAAATAAACTTAGCAAAATGTTGTCACCAATATTTCCAAAAAAATATTAACGCTTACAATGTGAATAAGCAGATTGCCTGTTTGTTTGTTCCGTTTCTCTAAATATGCGACTAATGTTATCGATCAGAACTCAGAATTTTAATTCATAAAGTCATTTCTTTGAACTCCAGAGAAGAAAAATTTTGATAAAAGTTAAATTGTTGTTCATCTTCAATCAAATTTGAACATTTTATTACCTATTCATAAAACTGCATTAATATAATTTAATGTAATCAATGTTAAACTGAATAGAAATGATCAAAACATTAAGTTATTAGTTTTTTTTGTCTTTTAAACTGCAAAAGCGTTGACTAAGTATAAAAAACCCCACTTCCTGTTATAATTCAAAGACAAAGTACCAGCTATAAAACAGGAAAGTTTAAAGTAAGTAAAGATTTGTGAAATAGAAGTTATATATATTTTTTAAAGGATTAGCTTAAGTTGAACTATTAAAACCTAAACATGCCCTTCAAAGTAATGTTCGAATTGTTGCAGTTTCCTTTTTGACAAGGCAGATGAAAACTGACAGTCAGTTCATTGCAGTTTTCTCCCCAAAAACAAATTCTTCTTCTGAATTAAATCATCTGCAAGTCACTGACACATGATGTCTGGAGACGGCTGACTGGGCAAAGAGTCACATGCTCCTTTCACATGTCTGAATCCACCTTTTCCTCTCATCTTTTCTTCTCACTTCTCTTTATCCTCTGCAGCGCGTGTTTCCACACAAGCTGTCAGGGTGTCAGTGGCTGCCAGCTGTATCGGAGGCGGTGGTGAAGCGGCCGTGTCTGCGCCTCCCTCTGGCAACCATTACCACTGCGGTCATCATTATCTCGGCGCTGTTTAACCTGGTAGGACAATGTTCACAATTTGGGCTCTGAGTCAAATCAGGTTGGCTTGTCAGTCAAATTTACATTTTTATTTCATCTCTTGGCAGCAATTCCTTTCCCAGAATGACTTGCCTGATGACTTGTCACTGCCTGTGAGTGGAGGATTTGTTAACTATAATTTGTGTTTTAGTTAGTCCCACGGAGTGTTATTGCCTCAATACATAAACTTGGGGAAACACAAACCTCACACAACTCATCCCAGATATGCAGTGTCGTGCACAAGTGTTTAACCGCCTTAATCTTTTCCAAATAGTTTTTGCTTAATAGACCAACACAAAGTGGTTAATATTTTTTGAAGGGAAAAGAAAATGACCTATGGTTTTGACAGAAATGTGTGGTGTGCATTTTTATTCTGACCCCTGGTTCTACCAACCTTTCACTACAGCTCCACTTCCAAGTCACTTGAGTGTGTGTAGAGACTATATTTGTTGTTTTGCTTTTGCCAAACAGCTCAAACTTAAAAAAGATTAGATGTGAAGTATAAATAATCAAATATTTTAAGGTTTTCTACAAATTCTTGAATGAATTTAGATCTGAGCTTTGACTGGGCAAGTTTAGTGCTTGAATACGCTTTGATACAAACCAACTCCAGTCCTCCTTTAGTTGGCCATCCTATCCAGCTTCATACTTGAGGTCGTGGTGGCAGATGACTTTAGCCCCAGTCTCAAGTCTTTTGCAGCCTCTAACAGGTTTTCTGTCAGAATTGCTGTGTGTTTGCTTACATCCATCAAGTCGGACCAGCGTCCTTATCCCTGCTAATTGGGATGCTACTTTCACATCCCAAATTATTCACAGCTTTGTGTTGGTCTATCAAGTCAAATCCTACTTAAATACATTAAAGTTTGTAGTTGTAACAGATAAAAAGTCAAAGGAGTCTAAGTATTTTGTGCAAGGCACGGGAATTATTACTTTATTATAAAGGTTTGCAGGATTAAATAAAAGTTTCCTTTATTGGACATGTAAAATATTTTCTAGATAATTGTTTTAGTTGTTTGCATACCATTTAAACATGACAGATATTTTTTGTGTTAGACTTGTATTGCCTGTATGATGTATGTCCCCTTTGTCCTCTCTCTGTCCCTCAGTACTCTGTATGCTGCTGGAGCCTGTCGCTCATTGCATGTGGAATCTTTCTGCGAGTGAGCTTAGAGCTCAAAGTGCTCTTCCTCCTTGTTGCATCCATCTTGTACTACTACATCATCCACCCACTTCTTAAAACCCACTTCTTGAAGTTTGAAAACTCCTCCAAATTCAACAGATTTAACTGCAGCGAGTAGGTCAAAAATTATGAAGCGTATTTTATTGGAATAAGACTGTCAGTGACGTTTCCTTTTATGTTAACACAGATGGACAAAGTTTTTGACTCATAAGATTACATTTCATCTGGTTTTTAACCGGGTGTGTTTAATTAAAGCTTGTAAATTTTACAGTTTGTGTTAACTGTTCTGTAATGCTGAAAAAATATTCATATTTTCATTTTGAACAATTTTGCAAAATGTATTCCTGAATGAAGACTTCTCATTTTTGTTCTGCAGGACGACAAATGACACCCTGCCATGCACTGGGTTTGTCAAAGACCTTCAGATTATGAGCGGCATCGACATCATACTGTTTCTAGTCACCATGCTCATCATATCGCTGCAGGTATGATATTTTTCTGCTTTAGTTGTTTTTCTTTTGTATCCCCAACAGTTCTGGCAGAAGAGAACTGAATGCATTAACACCCACACTACTTCTGCATTTTGTAACATCACCGCGGGTCTGCCTCCTAGAACGACAACTGCTTTCGGCAGGACTTCCAGCTCAAGTACAAGAACCGCACGGAGCAGGACGAGATTGAGACGAGGGAGAACCTGAACCGTCTGCTGCTGGAAAACGTGCTGCCTGCCCACGTGGCAGCACTGTTTGTCGGTGAGAACAAGAAGAACGAGGTGAGATTTTCAAGGTATTTCAGATGAATCCTTCAGGTTAAGCCATCTGGTTGCTAGGCACTAGATGATAATTGATGCAGAGGAAGAAAAATACTACCAGTGAAACGCCATAATACAAGTCATTTTTTAAGCTGAAACCAAAACTCTGAATTCACAGGTTTCTGATTTTACAAATTGTGTTTTAGTGTTTTTATATTTGAAGGTGACAAGAATCCAGTGGTTCTTATTTGGCTTTAGGCAGATTAAACCTATTTTACATTTATCAATTGAATGTCCTCAGTAAAACATACAACTCTACTCATCCAGTTTATGGGATTATCATGTTACTGCTGATATTATTGCTGCTTTCTCAGAAAATCTGAGCCTGAAGCCTGAGGCGGTTCTGCTCCATTGTTGGGTCCAGCGTCTCTCATCTTCCTCTTGAACTACACCACTTAGATTCTGTGCGGTGTTCATGCGTGTTTGTTGGCTAGTAAATCACCATGATACAATGGCCACTAAAGCAGGAATGGATAGTTTTGGCAGTGTGAGCAGGTTCCAAGTCCAACTGGAAACAAATCAGCATGAGGAGAGGGAAGTTTGAGCTACCCAAGGGATCTATCTATCTGTATTGATATTGGACTTGGTAATACATCAGCAGATAACATGGCTCCTCAAATCATCATAGATCGGAAACTTCACTCCAACATCCTAAAGCAACTAGGATGTTGTGCCTCTTCTTTCTTAATTTATTTCCTAATTAAATGAAAAGTTTACTTTGATATGAAAAGCGGACTTTGGACCACTGAGTTAGGGTGCTTTGACCATTGCTTCTGGTTCAGAAGAAGCTTAACTCATTAATTTGCTGTGGCTATCCATGTTGCTTGTCAACCTTTACTTTTATATATTTTTTGCTTCCACTCAACTTTCCATTAATATGATTGGATAAAACCTTTTATATTCGTTACTCTCCTTGTGGAAGATGTTAATAAATGTCTAATAGACAACTGTGAACACAATGGTTTTCTCCATAATAATGTTTGACCATAATACAACATTTCTGTGCTAAAGTCCATTTGTTGGCAATGAGCGATAGTCGAATTTTCACAGAAGGCTTTATTCTGAGTTTTATCAATGTAGTTGACAGGAATTAATGTCAAATACGTCACAGTCTGTAATAAATCATTACTATATAAGCTTCATATTACACACACCTGTATATTCATAGAATTTAGCTCATAACAATGAATTATTCTAATGTTTTTTAACAAAATGATAAGACTGAAAATAAAACCATGTGTTTTTGTTTCTGAACAGGACCTGTACTACAAGTCTTATGACTGCGTCTGCGTGATGTTTGCCTCTGTGCCGAATTTCAAAGAGTTTTACACTGAGTGCGATATTAACAAGGAGGGCTTGGAATGCCTCAGGCTGCTCAATGAGATCGTCGCCGATTTTGATGAGGTCAGGAGAATAAAAATAGAAAAGACATTCTTTCCTGTTACTATCGCCATTCATCGCCTCTTCCTTGACATGCTAATTATCTGGACTTTTGATACATGCAGGAAAAAAACCCAACATGATAAAAGGTGAACATTTCTTAGTTGTTTTCCTGTAATCCTCCAGCTGCTCTCCAAACCAAAGTTCAGTGGTGTGGAGAAGATCAAGACAATTGGCAGCACCTACATGGCAACGGCGGGGCTTAGTGGGCCTGGGCAGGAAAACCATCAGGTGGGCTTGAGTAGCGCTTCAGCTCCGGGTCAGGCAGGGGTCAGATGAGCTGTTTCAAAGCGGGCTCTACTCGTGCTTACAATGTTGAGTATTGAGTTGGTTCTGTAATCCTCCTGTGTGTTTTCAGGACATGGAGAAGCAGCAGGCCCAGATAGGAATCATGGTGGAGTTCGCCATTGCTATGATTGGCAAGTTGGATGTAATCAACAGACATTCCTTCAACACCTTCAGGCTTCGAGTGGGTGAGTGTGCACAGCAGCTGGGCAGCCGAAACCTTTATTGACTGTATAAAGCTACACCATAACCTGGCTGGTCTCCTTAGTTACCCTACACATGATCGGCGTTTATGTCCTGCTTTTACAGTCTGATCTGAAGCACTGAGCGGTTTTTAGGTTATTATTTTACAGACTGTTAGCAGCTTATCACAATGAACCTGCTTTTACAGAATTATGTTACTGGGACTAACCTTTTCACATTGTTTCATGTTAAAGCCATGAATCACAATTTACTCCACTGGGATTTTATGTGAAAGACCAACACGATAAATTGAATCATGTACTGGAG
Source organism: Brachyrhaphis terrabensis (assembly GCA_903067065.1). Lineage (NCBI taxonomy): Eukaryota > Metazoa > Chordata > Actinopteri > Cyprinodontiformes > Poeciliidae > Brachyrhaphis > Brachyrhaphis terrabensis. The sequence goes on from CAEGAG010316892.1 coordinate 104,054, forward strand.
GGGGTACATACTTGATTTAAATTTTTTTTGGTAAACTCTCAAAATCAATAATGGTGGGGTGTATTTGTATTGAGCTGTCTTTACTCAGAGACCCCTAAATAAAGTCCTGTACACCAATTGCCACAGATGTGTGTTAGAGAACTTCAGTGAACAACATCACCATGAAGGCCAAGGGTCACAGCAGACAGGTCAGGGAGAGAGTTGTAGAGAAGTTTGAAGCAGAGTTTGACTTGAACACGAGATCGTAAGCTTTGCATATTTCTCTGTGCACTATTCAAATCATCACCCAAAAATGGAAAGAAGTGCAGCAGAAGTGCAAGCCTGTGTCTGAGCTAAGATGGCTGTGGTTGCACTAGAGGAGCTGCAGAGATTTGCAGCTCACACACAGATAACTGTTAGCCCTGACCTGGGCAATGTTACTTTTAAGGGTGAGGTGCAAGAAAAGAGTCACAGCTTAAAGAAAGCCATGAGACATTTAGGGACCAGCAAACATTGGAATGAAGCTGCTTGGTCAGATGAGACTGAAATGAAGCTTTTATCCTCCTAGCAAAACATTATCTGTGGCTGAGAACTAACACAAAACATCACCCTGAGCACACAGTCCCCACGGTTAAACAGGATGCTGGCAGTGTCATACTGTGGGAATGCTTTTCTTGAAGAGGATCAGAAATACCTGAGAAAACTGCTGAGGTTCACCTTCTGACAGAACAATAGCACTGAACTCGGTTGGAGTTTGAAGAATGAACAAAAGTCTGAGACTGTGGCTATGAAAGCCAGTGGAGACATTTCCCAAAAGTCTTGCAGCTGTAATTCCAGAAATGGTGCTAATCAGGTCTGCTAAATGTAAATGTACACAACACTTTTTAGATTTTTAGCTATAAAAATTTAGAAAATGATGCATCTTTTTCCTCTCCCTTACATTGCATTATTGCCCATTATTTTGTGTGGTCTGAAACATAAAATCTTGAATTTATGGCTGTAATATGCCAAAACCTGAAAAAGATAAAGTGATACAAATACTGCCATTTCATTTAACTACACCAGATATAGAAGCAGAATATTCGATACATTAAGACACATTAACACCCCCATGCTCTCTACTAGAGAGATAAGTTTAATCAGATAAGTTTAAGTTTATAGAAACATTAACATTATTTAACAGATAAAATAAAGGTGGGGAAAACATCTGTTGTGCTATTACACATTTCTTAATGTATGAATCTTCATTGAAAATATAGGAGGACCATCATTAGAGGACAGATAAGGAGGATAGACACACAGTTGTATCTAGAAACCAGAGTCAGAACTCTGACTTTTGTTAGAAAGGGCCTTTGGATTTAAGGCAAATACAAGTTTTTAAGAGGAAATCATGGAATATATCAGAAGATGAGACAATCCATTAGAGAAAGGCGAAAAAATAAATATAAAATATTTTTAATTGTCGTAAATTATCAGTATTTAGAATCAGAAATCCAGTGGGTTGAATAAAACATGTTTACAATGGGATAGAGAGAAACAATCTGGGACAAATGTCCGATTTTCTGTGATGAACCACCAATCTGCGCTGGATGTGATGCTGGGGCTCGAGTCAGTCCAGGTCTGTAGAACATGTGAAACAGTTCCATAAAGATGAAAGATAAAAAGGCCTTCTCTGTGAAGTTTGCTATAATTGTGTATTTTAATAACCAGTCATTAACAAAAGAAAAATGTAAACAACAAGGCTCCATCCTTTAGATCTTATCCTTCAACTGTTAGAGGAGAAAGTTGGAACGTGGCCAACTTTCAGGCCTCAAAGAATTCACCGAAAATAAAATCCCACCACCTGTGACTGTGTTTCATGATTACTTTGGAGTAGTTCTAAATTACTTTAGATGACTTTAAATTATATAGTGAATCTAATATCCAAAATGGGTTAATTTAATTTATGTGGAAATAAAAGTATTTACTGCTGCATTAGTCAGTTTTTATGAATCGTATCAGACCTGTTTCAACCTATGTACACAAATGCAGATTCATGCATGCATAGTGTTTAAACAGCAGTTTTCCTGGTTTAGCCACTGGGAGCTACACACTCCTCAAATCTTTGTAGTTTGTTATCACGATTAAAAACAAACCTGCAGCACACCACACCTCTGGTAATGAAGGAACAATTTTGTATTTGTATTCTTCCCTTGTGACTTTCTTTTCCTACTTGTAATGTAATAAGATACAGAAATAAAACTAATCTTCTTTTCCCTCTCCAAGGAATTAATCATGGCCCGGTGATAGCTGGAGTGATCGGGGCAAGGAAACCTCAGTATGACATCTGGGGCAACACAGTGAATGTAGCCAGCAGAATGGAGAGCACTGGAGAAATGGGAAAGATCCAGGTTGGTTTCAGTATGGCTTTGCTCATTTTTGTGCTTATACCATGTTTTCATGCCTCTTTCAAAAAGGCCCGATTTCTAGAGTGACCAACTAGTAACTTCCTTGTAAACAGATTGTCCCACATCAGTAGTGGGTCTTTGCAGTTCCTCTGGAGTTGACAAGGTTCTCATGTTGCTTCTCTGGTTAATGCTCTCCTAGTCTTTATTTTAACTTCATGTCCATTTTATTTTTAAAACCTGGCATATTGGTTAATGGGTCTGCAATCCGTGGCTCTCTGGCCCTTCCAGCATGACTAAGTAACTTTGGCTTAACTATAACTAATAGTTATGTTTGTACATATATTAAAAATGCTGGTTTTAGTAATTGCATAGAATTTCCAGAACAGGAGACTAAAAATACGTAAAATTTATTTATCACGGAGTTGGAAACTGTGCTTAATTTTCCGCTAATATCAACTTCCTATAGAAGAAAACGTATCCATCGTTTATGCAAAAATAGAAATAAAATAGTTTTTTTTTTTAAATAGGACAAATTTACTACAGTAGATCTCTAATCAAAAATTTTAAGTTGCATTTTTTTAAAATGCCAGGCAACATTTGCAGCTCTAAATGAGTTTATTTAGCTAGAGTAAGGGAAAAATAGTTCTTAGGTTTGTAAAGGTTGCAGACCCCTGACCTGCCTGCTGTTTGATCTCCATAAATGAAACCTAGTTCACTTCGGTCAGGGGTTTAGTTGGGAAAATAAGCGAATAGAGTAAAGTGGATTGGAGACAAATGTTAAAAATCATGTCTTTTTTTTTCTACACATGAAGAAAAACCACACATTAAAGACTGTGGTTGTGTAAAACGTTCTTAAATGAACATAGATTTAAATTGTAATTATGACTAATTGAACATTTAGTCTGCATACAAATGCACCTCTGTTAGCTTCAGCTGTGACTTTTTGCTCTTCTTTTAGGTAACAGAAGAATCCTCTCAAGTGCTGAAGAAGCTGGGTTACTCTTGTGAGTGTCGAGGATTCATCAACGTCAAGGGGAAAGGGGAGCTGAGAACCTTCTTTGTGTGCACTGACACGAGCAAACAGCTAGGCATCGGACTGAGCTGAGGCTGGGCCGTCGCAGCCAGCAGAACTGGATACAGACTCGTACGGGTTACAGTTTACAGACTCCCGCACATCACAGGTGTCAGTCTGGCTGTAATGCACGTTCCTGTGATGCCGTTGAAAGGAAGAAAGAAAACTTCACTGCTTCGTTGTGTGGAAGACACACCTGGGACCATTTTAGTTAGAGTTAGAAGACGACGGAGACGGCTGCCAAGAACGGCCGCCATCTTTTTCTATTCACAATAAAAACAGCGATGTCATGTTTTTTTTTTTTGTTTCTAACCTAATGTGATGAAAATGAAGTTATGTATTATTTCTATTTTATTCTTGCAGATCTTTTAGATGTTGACTTTAATAAAAAAGTGTTATATAAAATTGTGCATTATTGGAGATAATTAGGTTTATTATCTAATTAGAGTGACATTTGTGCCCCAAAATGACTTTTGTTGAGAATTTGCAGAAATTAAAAATCTAAGTCAAGAAATTAAAACTCTGAAATTCAGCTACTTAGAAAGTGATTGATAATTCAACATGGTAAACATGACAGATGTTAGGTATTCAGGTTGAGCTGTTTGAAATGAAAACCTTTCCTGCCTGGTAAAACCTACATCTTCACATTATTACAGACAGAAGATACAACTCTCTGTAAATTCAGGTAGAACTCATTATGCTCACATTCCTTGGTTCCAGTTGTGCAGTTTGACCACTCCCAACAATTTACAGATTCAACAAGAACTGTGCTGAATGTATTCCATCATTTTAGTTTATTCCACTTTGATAAAGGAAAAAAAAACAAAAAACTATTCTGCTGCCTTTTGATTTCCATGTGACAGATGGGAAATGTTATGCATGTCCTCAGCTGTGTAATTTAACAACCTTCCAGCGGATTTTTTTTTTTTTCTTGGCAACAATAACCATGTCGGCTCCTCTGAATCCGTCTTGTGGCCTTGTCATCTGAGACCATCTAGTCTGTAATTGCTGTTGCATAATGTTGTACTGGCCTTTCTGTGAACAAATGTGACATTAACTTTTTGTACAGTTACAGAATGTAATAAATGTTTTCGTAAGTCCGTAGTTTGACATTTAGAATTAAAAATTTTAAGACAAGGTTTAAATAAAAAAAAAAGGTTTATTGATTGAAATGCACACAAGAGTCAGACAAAAAAAGCACCGTTTGTACAAAACTTAGGTTAATAAACTTAATGAGGCTGGCTGGAATGTCATTTCACTGCGACAAGGTGACCCACATCTGGACAGGTGGATGAGGTCTCCATTGGTTCACTCGTCTCATGAACTGAAAGCAGAAAGAAAACCATTTTGTGTGGTTTTTCTTTAATATAGGACATAATGCACCATAAACAATCTCTCTACACATTATGTGAAAATCCCCATAGGTTTTTCAGGATTGACAGAAACAAAATATAGAAACAGAAGAAAGTAGACAAATTTGCATGTCCTGCAGAAATGCAGTGTGAATGCTGCAAGCTGAATATTTTTAGTGAAAATTGCAGAAGCATTTAAAGTCAAGAGCAGAAGTCTTACAAAAATGCAATAAGTAGGCTGAAGCAGCAGAATGAAGCAAAAGTCTGCAAAACTAACAAAAATAGAAAAACTGTAGTAAAAACTTTCAGTCAATGCAAAAATCCCACCTAGACTATTAGAAATTTACCCAGGACACCGTTTACAAAGCTAAACTATAAGGTCACAACAGTTTGTAAGCTAAAAAGAGCTAAAAAGCTAATATAATAGCATCTATGAGGAGTTAGGGTTGGATTTATTGTTGGAATGAGGATTGGAAGGAGACTTTGGGTTAGGGGAAGACTGAGCATAATGTGAGTAAAAAGCTGAAGAGGAATTTTATTAAATATGTAAAAGATACAAAAAATCTGAACTAATCAGAAGTAGTTGAAGGTCATGTGTTACGACGACATTTTAGAGTTTAAATGTAATTTCTAGCTGAAAACACGTGGAAGGAATCAGAAAGAGCCACAATGTTTTAGCAGAATTATTTTTAGAAATTATAAGATGTTCCATTCATTCCAATGTGGCCCAACATGACAGCAAAAAGCTGAATATTTCTTAAACCGTAGAAGATGTCAATACCAAAATATAGCTGTAATGTCCTGTATGAGCAGAATACGGTAAAAGTTGAATGAGTGAAATAGCACAAAGTATGCAGACGTAGTTAAGTGGCAAAAAGCAGAGGAACTCAAGAGTGTTAATGGCTGCATTCACACTAATAAAAACAGAACAGTGAGGAAGGAAATGGAAAATTAAATGGAAGGACACAAGGGAATGCCAAGAGGGACAAGGAAAGAAAAGAACCTAAAAAAAACAAAAGATAAAAGGAAAGAAACACAACTTTTAGAAAATAAAAATGAAGCAAAATAAACATACTTTTCCAAGATCTATTTACTTTTTTTTCCCACATTGAAGCAAATTCCATCCAGTTCCAGGCTGTAGGATAAGCCTGGGCTACGGTTTGGGTGAGTTAAGACAGTTTACCTGTTGTGAGGTCTATGAGGGGTTCATGCAGCTCTGGGGGGACGGTGATGCCCATGGCCTTCCTGATGCCGTAGATGCTGCTGACGTCACATGGGGCCACTTGACCAGTCAGCTCCGTCAGGTTCCCTGTAACTTTCTCAGCTTTGAGGGAAGGATAAAAAGTAAGATAACATGAGATTATGAGCCAATCACATAGCAGAGGAAATAAAGGGAATTCATACTGTTTATTTTTGAAGTTATTTAAACCTAAAGCCAAGGGATTTTTGGTTATAAATGACTTCTAATAAAAAGGTCACATTTTTCGCTCACACAGAATGCAGCACATCAAAGGAAAATGCCTCATATCCCTGGGAACTGGGGGCCCCAGTGACTTGAATCAGACCACTGTCTAACCACACCTGTGTTAGATGAATACTGACGAGGTAAATGAAGTCTACAGCTGGTGGTGAGACCAGAGTGCGGGAACAAAGGGGCCCATGCAGCGAGAGGCTCTTACCCAGCTCCAGCTCCTTGGCAGTCGGGGCCAGCAGGCAGATCATGTTAGGCGGCTGCTTGGCACTTAGGCGCTCCCTCTGTACTTCCTGCAAGTTACGCAGCAACTTTGTAGTTTCGTCCAACTTCTGCTGGAAGTGCAGGGCGTCTGTAAGAGATAGGGGAGGGTCAGCACGGACACTCTGTTAGCACTTCCTCTCAGCTCCTTCTGTTACGTTTGGGTAACCCCCACAGAAACGGGTTACATTTACACAACACAATGAATCCTTTCATTCTGAATCCTGACAACATCCCAGTCAAAACCTAACAGTGTGAGATAGAAGTAAATGTATGACAGGGTGAAGAAAAGTCTACTGGTGGCACATTTTTTCATTATAATTCATTTACAGTAATTGTATCAATGTTATATGCATTAAGTTGAAGCTGCACTTTATGAGTGGCCTTTTTATTTTTATGAGAAATATGCAGCGTCTGACAAAAGTTTTCTTACTCTGTAAACAATTTCTCACTTCAAAACCACAATTTTCAGTGTATATTATTAGGATTTTATGTGGTAGGCATACACTAAGTAGCATATCATTATGAAGTAACAAAAGGATACATATATTTTAAAATACTTTATGAATTATGATTAACATGAGTTCATCGTGTTGACTGCCCTCAAAATCAACCATGCTGATTGGCATTATGTTTTTTTTTCCATCTTATAGTTTTCTCTCTTTCGCCCTACGCTTTTCTGTCATCATATTTTCACCTGTGAAGCACACCAGTAATTTTTAATTGAGACGTTGCCACTGTTCGGTTATGCAGTTCAACTGACTGAGATGATAACTTAAGGAACTTATCGAGTGTTTATATTTCAAAACAGAACTGCTATAAAGTGTATTTTGTATCACACACTTGAGTTTATTTGAACTATTTCTCTATCCCGTTTTGGGAAAGAAATGCCATCTTTGTTTTTTGTATCAACTGGCTCTTCTTAAGGACAACCAGCGGCGCCCTCTTCTGGCTGGAGGCCAAACTACAACAGCAGTCCAAGAGGATTTAATAGTTAAGCGATTGGAGGTCATTTTAATCTAATAAACCATTAATCAACAATGAATCGTAAGTCGATTGTTTGCATCCCTACCACTCTTATACTTTGCTGTATCATGAGTTAATTTTCTTGTTCCAAATGTAATCAGTTGTTTCTATAAACAAAGCTGAGGACTTTACCCCCAGAGAGTTCCTCAGCCACATCCAGGCTTTCAGCAGAACGAGGGACGTCCAGCTTGGTGGATGAGTTGTTCTCGGCTACCTGGGAAGACAGAGAGGGAAAAAAGATGCTTAGTCAGATTAGAAAATGAATTCCTCCCTGGACAGGTGACATGCATCAAGGCTTTTTAAAGTCTCTGTTTTTTTTTGTTTTGTTTTGTTTTTTTTAATGGAGATGCTGCTTCTCTGATCCAATAAAAATCAAACCTAATCAAAAGCTACAACGACCGAGAAGGGGATGAGTGTAACCTGGATAGCAGCCAAGAACAGCAAACAGACAGTACAGAGAGTGGCTCTGTGTCTGACGCTGGGGCCAGAGCTTCGGTTTCCTCTGCTGCTCTTAGGAGCGATTGAGCTCTGCAGCCAGTGGGGCCGAATGTGCTAAAGGAAAACAACCCCCTCCGACTTCTCTAACTGTGGACTGTGAGCGAGGAGCTCTTGAAGGGAAATGTTCTTTCCATGTGTGGATGGATGGCAGTTAACGGCGGGCCCCTGCAGTGTTGACACAGCTGGTTGGTGCAGAAACCATCAGCAGAGGCCATCTATAACACAAATCAAATGAAGGCTCCTCATATGGGGTGTAATGCAGGCACACATGATGGGCTTTCCGCCGAGCAGCAACCCAGCAGGAGCAGATGAGGCTGAGTGGCTCCGGTTTTGTGTTACATTCGTGTCATTCTACACTTAATGTCCATTTCCATTTCTCCTGCTGTGTTAAAAACACAATGCACAGAAGCAGCTCCAGATTAAAGACAGACTCTCACCTCCACGCCACTCTTCTTCTCTTGTCTGCTTCCTGGCTCCTCTGGCTGCTGGACAAATATGAACAACATAAAAGCAACATCACTCTCAGTTCTGTGGGTTAGGGAACTGGTAATAGGATGTGATAATAATGGCTGCTTACAGGCTCAGTTTCCTTTAGACATCTTGAATGCTCTCCGTTGGTCATCGCATCCAGAAGACTGTCACCCATTTTGTAAACATACTCATCAGATTTGGCTAAGAACTCCGTCAAGCTGCCAGAAAAACAAAAACATCTTCTCAACAACAGTTTTTAAACTTCACAACTGCTAACTAGTTTGTTTATAATTTGCTGATAAAACCTGCTGAGAAGTTGATTTCAACACGACCTAAACTTCCCAGGAAACTGAATCCTATGCGCAGGATTTCATGGACAAGTGAGGACATGTTGCTAACTAGTCACACATTTTCAATTCATTCACTTTTCCAGGGAAAGAACAATGTCTTCCCTGGAAAGTGACAGACTCAGACAAATCACTGGACAAAGCCAGAAAGTGAATATGCAGACATTAACATCTGAGCACATAAAGCTACATGAATCTGAAACCACACATGATGGATGATAATGTACCTCAGTTAACCTCCCACACTGGATAACTGAGTCCTACCATTAAACAAACAGGCCATATTTTACTAATTTCATTGCCTTGTTCTCAAACACTGAGGTATTTTAATGAGATTTTGTGTAACAGAACACAGAGAAGTGCATTCTTGTAAGAGCAAGTGAAAGAAAAATGTAGTTTGAAAAACCTGAGACATGAATCTGTATTCATTCCCTTCTCACCAGTAACCAGTACACAGACCCATTCAATAAACTAGAATATTATTGAAAAACCCATTTAGTATCGGAACTTTACCACTAAGCGAAACAGACACAGATGACTTTGCACTTACTATTACATAAGACCAATAAAAAACAGAACTGTAAACTTAATGAAAAGTATGTTTAATGTCTGCTTAAAGGTTCTTATTTTCAAAGGGCACTTTTAATCTGACAAACGAGACACATCGGGACGCATATTCTAATTTATCGAATATGACTGTATAGGCCAGAGGTCTGGAATCTGCAAGTGGCTCTTAATAATTTGGATACAAAAAGTGAAGAACCAACGTAAAAAAAAAAATAGAAATACAAATGCAGATTTAGCAGTCATTTTTTATTTTTTGCATTAAATTTCCACAACAGAATTACATAAGTATCATTGGAAACTTATTTTCCACAAACATCCCATAAAAGAAAATGTATCAGTTCTCTTTTTGTAATTTTCTGGATTGAGAACAATAAAAGCTTTCTGTTACTACCCAAAAAAAAAAAATCAATAAAATAAATTAATTAGGGTGAAAAAAAGTAGTTTTGGCAGGGCAATAAATATAGGGCACTATTATATTAGACCTTCATGTTTTTTCAATGTCAAAAGAAAAATCATATTATCTATTATAGTGGCTGCAGTCTATATTTTGTCTGATGAAACAAAAACAACAGTCTCCTCGCGCCTTAATCCCCCCTGCTGAAACACCCGGCCTGCTTTAACTGATCAGCTGACCTGCCGAGTTAATATGAGGTGGGATTTCTGGGTCACTAAGCAGTCAGTATTTGCTCTGTTCCCTGACATCAGACAAAGAAAAACGTGTGAACATCTTTTGTTGGGACACGAGTCGTGCCCTGTAAGCTGAAAGCGAGCTAACAAGCCTTACGTAACTAGAATATTAGCAATATTCTAATATTCTGGTAAAAGGAACGGATAGGACCACCAGTTCCCATGATGCATTTGGGTTTAAGAGTCAGTCTATGGTGATGACATTCTTTGCTCAAAAAGACAGAAACATCTGAGCAGCAATTTCCTATTAGAAGTGACTTGAATGGAACATTGTGGCAACTGCTGATTCTCACTGGTTATGTTACAGAGACTGAAACACAAGACATTAAGTGTCCATTTCGGAAATTAGATGAATACATGAATACTTAATTACAAATGCTTACTATCTTCCCTTTGGCACAGAGTAGTTCTCCTTTGAGCAGACTTTGAACTTTGCTAATCTTTTTTCATAAAACAAACCAACAACAGAAGGTCCCATTCATGTATTGTATTAAAACTGAGCTGTATTGCAAAACCTGAGGGTCGGGTTGTGTCTGCAGCTGTTGGCTAATCTCCGCTAGTCTGGACGAAGTCAAAAAAAGGGAACATCTGGCCAGGAGTCAGTGAGGAATGCCTATAATGACGTTGCCAGTTAATCCCACTGCGCCTGTGGTCGCGCTGCAGCATACCTGTCTGAGCCCTGCAGACTGGACTCTTCTCCGTAGAACGAGTAGATGAGGTCCGAGTCGTCCTTGCTGACGTTGGAGAAGCTGGAGTCGTACGCCGGTGCGTAGGATGTGAACGGGCCGTAGCTCAAGTAGGACACTGTGAAGAGTTTGTAACGCATCAGAAATCTCTTTGTCAGCTGCTCAGACTATATGAGGCGAGATGAGCTTGAAGCAGCTCTTTTACCTGGAGTAACTCTGTTCCTTTTGTCCTCCCTGAAGCTCTGCAGGCTGTTCACGCCGTTCTGCAGCCGATTGGACATCATGACCAGTTTCACCGGACAGTAGCCAACGTCTGAGCAGATGACATTTAACCGTTGCTTTTAGTATTAGAAGATATGCACTAATGTGTTCCAAAAGCAAGACAATATAAATATTAAATATCTTACACAATGATTGTTTTGCACTGGCAGGCTAACATTTATTGGTTCCCCTGGTAAATATTAGTAAAATAAAATCCTTAAAATGTCAATGCAGAAGCATAATCTCTCACCAAATTAAAAAGTGTTCATTAAACCTGGGAAAACTAAACGATAAAAAAGAAATGTACTTTGATTGGAATACTGTAGGCACCGTCTTAGGGAGCAAAACGGGCCCACGGCATTACAGAGTCTTTACTGTACTTAAGTGTGCTTTTTCCACACATTCTTTCTACGTGTAACTCCACATCCACCTGGAGTGTTTGCTGTGTATGAGCGCAGTCTGAGTCTCATCTGACCAATTCAGATAATTCCAGTTATTGTCCAACTCCACAGACATACATTTGTGATGGTAGGACAGCTAAAGCTTTTTTTTTTTCTGAAAATAACACCTATTTAGAAAGTACAAGGCGTCTCATGGTTGCTATGGAGACCAGACGACAACCTTCTTTCCTGTGGTTCTCCAACAGTGAGCTTTAAAAATTTGATTTGCCAACCCTACCCCCTTTTCTCACTGCGAGTTATAACTCAGAGAAACAGTCAAAATTTCTTAAAAATTGACCTCGGTTACATTTCCTTTAAACAGACTGTTACAGATACCACTTAAAATATTTCTGCTTCAAATTGTTATTTCATAATCTGATACAATTTGTTCCCCACTTTCCTTAAAAGGTTACATTTTTCAAAGATTGCTATACTGCAATAAAAGGTCAAGTTATTTTAAGATTTTTCCCTCACATCTTTACTAGGTTTGCCAATAAACATGGACCAAACTTTCTGTGACAGATTGACATTGTTTGTACCCCCGGGTGACGGATCCGCCGGGTTGAGGACGGCGAGAGTTGTGGAGCCATCGGACTTCCGCCTTGCAAACTCCAACTGTAAGGCAAACAAATGATCACTTTCTCATAAAAAACATAAATAGTAATATAAATTTTCCAAAATACAGTAATTTAACAAAAATATGTCTACACAAGGTTAATATTATGTTATATTGCTGAACTGATGACTTGTTAATGATCTGCTGCATCTTTTCTTGTCATACTGCCAGCTGAAAAAATGAACGTTTAAAAACGTTCATAAACATTTTTAGATAAATTAGCTGAAATAAAAAAAGCTTTCTTGTGAATTCTTGCTTCTTACATCGCACTGCACCACTCTGTTCGACAGCTTTCCTCCAGACTCCTCAATGACCTTGCGGATTTCCTCCAGCTCTTTCTCGGCCTTTGCCGCCTCGTCCTTGGAGTCTTTGTCTTGTCTGCAAAAGAATTTCAAATTGAAAAAGCGAGGATGAGACAATTTGACAATGAGTCAGTATTTTTCTAGCAGTAGCAAACAGCGGCAAACAATAATGCAGGAAGGAAGTCTACGTATTTAAACTCTGCTTTTGTTACACTCTTCATCTATTTGATTCGATTCCCTGACGTCAACAAATGTCATCAAGATGCAACAGGCTCGTAAAGATTGTTGTGGTCATGGTGAGTCTTCATGCAGCAAAAAGAAAGAAACAAAATTCATGGAAAATATGTACAGCAGCAGGAGCAAACACGTCCTAGCTTGCCATCGGGCATTCCTCACATTCTCATCCTCCAGCTCTGCAGTAAAAAAAAACAAACTTTACACAGTGACTGAGTGGGAATGCTCTCATAAACACACAACATGCTGTTTCTGATTAGTCTTTGTAGAAACCTAACAATATTTCACCCTTCACTCAAAGCTTATGCATCTTTTACACAAATATTTAAAGGTCTAATGTGTTGAGTTTCAGGTATCAGTGGAAGGTGTGACGTTGACAAGTTGAAGCACCTTGGAGTGCTGGGCGTCTGGGAGCGCTCGCTGCTCCCTGCAGTCATGGCTCCCTCCTTGCTCTGGTCTGAGCTGGTGACTCCTTGGTCCTCTGACTTCACCGGTTGTTTGGCGAAGCGGTCAAGGCCAGACATAAAATCTATGCTCTGCTTTAGACTGTCCAGCCTTTCCTATTATATATAGGAACAACAAAAACAAAACAAAAATACTTAGTGGCCTAGAGAAGAAAAGCAAATAGGTGAAGAAGAGCAAAAATAATTCCCTTTACTGTATGGTAGAAAAGTCCAATTCTGGTGTCCTGAAGGTTTTAGCTGTGTGCTCACTTCAACATAGCTGACTCTAGTTGACTTACCGCTCCAACATGTTATCAAGCTCTGCATAGGTCTGTTCATTAACTATTAAATTGATTATGGTGTGTTGAATCTGTAACGGGCCTTTCCAGACCAACACCACTGCAGTATGAAAACTTCAGATGACGTTTTCTAGTGCCCTCATCTGTTGGATCAATGCAATATCAAGTCTTACTTACTGAACTCCCTTTTGTCTCTAAAGGAAACACACAGCTATTAGAGGATACATTATAAAGCTGTGTTCCTCACTATCTACGTACTTCACTTCGGATAATTTTCCTACCAGGTTAATCTGTTGAAAGAGAATTGAAATAAAAGTCTTTCTACTCTAAATAGAGTCTTGCAAGCCTCTGTTGTGTTCATCTGAGGACTCTTATCACAAAACAAACCTGGTTTTCTAACATGAGCTGATGTTAGAGGATGTACTTATTCTGGCTGTACAATTTTGGACTGAAATCCACAAGGAAAAAAAAAATACAGACACATTTCTATGAGGAGACTCGTACCTGGCTCAGGATCTTCATTCCAGAGTGTAACAGTTTTCGAGCTGCCTTATGGTAGATTGTCTCTGGTTTGTTGTAAATCATGGCATTCTCACACATAATTCTGAAGTCTACCTACAGCAACAACAAATCCAGTACCAAGCATTAGACAAGATATTGAAAAAAAGATCTGTGAATTGAAACATTTAAGCAACGGGTTCAGCACCTTGCAAGAATTGCATATTTAATTTAGAAAATAAAAGATACCGGTACTTGGAAATTTTAAAGAGTTAAGAATCCTTTCTAACAGTAAAACATCTTATGGAGTTGTAAGTCTGATCTCTGGTTTACCTACGCACTTACTTTGAGTTCATCCAGTGACTGATAGAACTCTTTCTTGACTTTGTCCTTCATTGTACTGAAGTCCATCGGGCGTTTAATAATTGAAGAGTAACCAGGTGCAATAAGGTCGGTCACCGGAAATGCAAAGAATGCATTGGGGTCTTTCCTGCAGTGTAAACACATTTCATTCACATATGAACCAAAGCACACACAAAAACAGATATATGCAGACAGAAAGGATGATGATTGGGGTTCTCAGCTCTGTGAGGGGAGTTTGCTTATACATGCACAATAATTAATTAAAGAATACTTAGAACCATGCGCTGCACCTTTGAAGCTGCCTGATGAGCTGATTCAAAGCTTCCTGCAGAGGTGTCTGCTCTTTTTCTGCAAACACGGACATCGGATGGATATTAAAAAATACTTATAAGCTTTGAGAAAGAAAGTTGGAATAAAGTGTAGACATTTTAAAACTACCTTCCAGTCTATCCAGCTCTGAACGAATAGGAGTTCTGCTCTGCTCTCTGTCTTCTTCCCCATCTGCATCGTGTCCCTTCTTCTTTTTAGTCATCTAACATGAACAGAGACAATATTCTCCTTCATAGCAGCAAGTCAATTTGCAAGGATAACCATCTCCTACGGTCATGGCCAAAAGATTTGAAACTAACAGTTTTGTTTTTCACAAACTACAATATTGCTTGAAGGTTTCATGGTCAGAAAAGTTTAAATTTATCCTTTTTTATTATCGTTTTGGATCCCCACTTTTTACAATTTTAAATGTAAACTGAATGACATGAATAACACCAGAACTTAGCCTTTTAAAACACTGTAGTTGTCTGAATTATTAACCTACATACCCCATGATTTCTGCATATTTTCAAGTCAAAATTTCCTACCTCCCCAGGTTCAGATTTTCAGTTATAAATCCTTGGAAAAAGAAATGTCTGGATGCATTGAGATGGACAGATAAATGGCTATAACCTTTAAGAC
This sequence comes from Brachyrhaphis terrabensis, assembly GCA_903067065.1. Classification (NCBI taxonomy): domain Eukaryota; kingdom Metazoa; phylum Chordata; class Actinopteri; order Cyprinodontiformes; family Poeciliidae; genus Brachyrhaphis; species Brachyrhaphis terrabensis. The sequence continues at coordinate 119,265 of CAEGAG010316892.1, forward strand.
ATAACACAAAGAATTAGTTATGGAAATAGAAATATTTGACCTATTCTATTTTTTCTCCATACTTATCCAGGATTGGAAGACACTTAAAATGTGCTCTTTGAATCATGATGCTGATATAGTTTAAAAGTAAACTATATCAGCAGTCAAGTTAAGTAAAAGCAAAGTTGAAAAACAAGATTTCTGTTTCCTTTGTTCTGCTCTCTTTCTATATATATATATATATATATATATATAAACTGTTTACCTTTTTCTTCCCTCTGTCTTCCTCTGGAGAGCCGAAGCTCCTGTCTTTATCTTTCTTCTTTTTCTTCTTCTTGTCTTTGGGTTTGTCGCTGTCTGCGGGTTGCTCCTCATAAAAAGTGTCCAGACTGGAACTTCCGGTCGTGACTTCGTTCCCGGACACCTTTAGCACCAGCTTTAGCGGTCTGTCTCCGTATTCTGGGAGCATCAAATCAATAAGAGTCAGTGGGTCACTGCGTCTCGAAGAATCAACAATGTCTGTTCGTCCTGACAGCTCAGGGATGAAATGAGCTTGTCTCGTAAGACAACATGGTCCAATTCAACCTACATATCGCTAACACTAGTTTATAAACACAGACACATTCAGGAAATCGTCCCATAAATTAACTTAGCTGGTAAATAGTTTCCGAGCTAACGCTATTGTGGAGCTATCATAGCGGGAAGACAATTAAATCTACATGTTTTTCAACAAAAAAGCTATAAAAATACTATATGAATAACACAACCAAAGACATGAACTAAAATACCTTGATATGGATGTTTTTCGGACTTGTGCTTTTTGTGCTTCTTGCCCATTGTTTGTATATTAGCCACAGGCTGCTAACTCTTTTTGTAAGACCGTATTAGCGGAAGCATTACGGTGAGAGACAACAGACTGCAGCGTCACCTGGCGGCACGGCGGAAATCACACGCCAGTTTGTACACTATAGCAGCCAGGAGAGGGCGCGTCAGGCTTGGTATTAATGTCGATAGGCTTCAAGCCTCACCTAATCCCACTTTAGTTAAAATCTGGGATTTGTGTAAACCTTCAGGAGATTTTAAAGAAGGATAGACAACTATATTGCTCAAGTACAGTACCTTGCGAAAGTGTTTTTCAGACAACTATTGGCCAAGTACTCCATAAATCTAGCAACTTTTATAGAAGAATGGCAAAAATAAATCTTAGACTTGTTCTCAGTCGCTTTGGTGCATTTCTCACATCACTATTAAGCACAACTAATAATCCCCAAATGTCTTCTAATCAGTGAAAGCTGAGGTTCACTTGGAAGAAATTGTTCAATTTGTAAAATATGTTCAGGAAAGAATGAAAAAGAACTGAATGAAATTCACAGGTTTTGACAACTGGTCATCATTTTTGTATGTACTTATACTCAGGCAGTTTAATTAGTTTATAGGAAATTACTATTCAGCATTTATAGGTAGTTAATTTTGAATTGATAATGTTGGAAACAACAGAGAATTGTATGGATGCATTCAATGCTTGTCCAATCAAGAATTAATAGTGAGAAAATTGCTGTTTACAAGTGTTCTCCATTCGAATGGACTAAGCTTTTGCCATTTTATATAAAAAAGACATTGGACAAAAATTTCAGTCTCTAAATGAATTAAGCTGGGAGTAAAAAAACAAACAAAAAAATTATAAAGAGATGAAATGCAGCTGTTTTATCAGTTACTGATATTTTTTGTGTAGGTTATTGTAAAGTAAATTTTTCATGCATATTTTTGTGTTTTGTTTTCTTTTATCTGAACTCCAAATTTTAGAATAGCATTTGTTTCAAAAGGAAAAAAAAGAAATCCAGTAGAAAAAAATAAACTGTTAGAAGAGGATAAAATGAATTTCTTAGTGCCCTAGATGAGTAACCTAAAGCAGGAGAGATAGTGATAAGATTTCTGGCACAGTTTTACCCACATTAAAGGGACATAAAGAAGGACAAGAGATGTCCCAGATGAAACCCATGAAAGTGTTTTAGATGGTTCTGTTTTTTTCTGTCTGTGTGGGAAGGGGGTACGGTACATAAAGGCTGACAACTTTTCAATAACAAAGACTATTTTTGCATTAATAAATAACTCATGGATTTGGAAAACACTGAAGGAATTTTAGTACAAGCAAGAAAATTCAAGAAACAGAGAGAAACAATAATACCATCACATTCTAATCAAAGGAATTTTCCAGAGAACTTCTCAGTTCACACTCATGGAAATGAGCTCATCATTTCCATATTTCTTAATATAAAACAAGGTGTAAAAGCCTCATAAACTCCCCTCATTTTGATGTAAGGATCTGCCTTCCTGCACCCTGCGAGCTCTAGGAAGTGTCATGAAAATTTCAGGGCTACAGCACAGGTGTGAAATTGTCTTTAAGTAGCCTTTCTCTAATATTCCTGGTATGAAAGCAAACATATGTTTGCATTTGTGGCCTTTTTATAGCTTTTAGTTGTAAATACATTCAGTGGATCATGTTTAAATTAGCTAGTGTAATCTCCAACGGCAGACAAATGACACTCTGTTGGATTTGTGTTTCGCAGGACTCTGTGGAGTCTGGAACTTCCCTGCCTGTCTGCCTGCCGTGCGGAGCTGTTATGCTCTGTTAAATCGGCACATATTGTACTGGCTGATGAATGACAAATGTTTTATTCATGGAGGAAAGATAGTGTACATTCTTTGAAGCACATTCCAGGTTTCATGAAGAGGGTACAGGATGTGGGCAGACGGTTTGAAAGGAAAGAAGACTGCCTAAATTCACCATTTCAGCCATTCCTGCCTGCAGATGAAAAGGTGATTCTGACAGTCTGTTGATGCTTCAGTCTCATATTTGGGCAAACCCATGCCCAGGAAATTATGTCTTCATCTGTGTCTCGAAGAATGTTTCAGACCGCATTCCTTACGCTCACCTGAGATATCTGACTGGTGGTCTGATGAAACAAATACTGGAAGAACAAATACAGTACAATGCATTTCTTACCCCTTGAACTTTTTCTTGCTTTGTTTTGCCACCTAACAACCACAAACTTCAATGTGCTATATTGACCTTTAAATTGATAGACGAGCAGTAACTAGTGCAAAATTTCAAGGAAACAAATGCATTTTTTTTTTTTTTTTTACAAAGAAAGTAATCTGAATGGCTGTGAGAGCATTAAATTTTAAGTCTTTTCACAGATTTTTAAGTGGATTGATATCTGGATTTTGACTGGGCTGTTGTAACACATAAATATATTTTGAACTAAACTCTGGCTGCATCTTTTTGGTCGTTTTCCTGCCGAAAGATGAGTCTCTGCGCCAGTCTTATACAACTTCTAACAGATTTTCTTTCAGTATTGCCCTGCTCATTACTTTCTCCATATTCCTATTAGCTCTGACCAACAAAGAATCCCACAGCATGATTCAACCACCACCATGCTATCACATGCTGGTTTAAATTTTCAATTGTAAAAAGAAAAAAAAAAGGTGTATTTTTGTGTTTTTACTTCACAGCTGCACAATTATTTGTGAAATAAAGTCAAAATAAAACATAGTGAGGTTTTTGACTGGAATGTATCAAACTATTACAATGCACTTTAGCTTGCAGACAAAGTAGAAGAGCCTACAGTTTCACACCACATTCAAATGGCAGCTGACAGTTAAGCAAGTAAAAGTGGATGTGCAGAGCATCATGAAAAAAACAACATAGAGTAAACTCAGTAGAATGCTGTGAAATGATTTCTATAACTGGACTAATTACATTATTTATTATCCTAGGCCCGGGGTCTTTCTGCACGGAGTTTGCATGTTCTCCCTGTGCATGCGTGGGTTCTCTCCGGGTACTCCGGCTTCCTCCCACAGTCCAAAAACATGACTGTTAGGTTAATTGGTCTTTCTAAATTGTCCCTAGGTGTGAGTGTGTGTGTGTATGGTTGTTTGTCCTGTTTGTCTCTATGTTGCCCTGCGACAGACTGGCAACCTGTCCAGGGTGTACCCCGCCTCTCGCCCGGAACGTAGCTGGAGATAGGCACCAGCAACTCCTGACCCCATTAGGGACAAGGGTGCACAGAAAATGGATGGATGGATGGATGGATTATCCTAGTTATTTTTGTTTAATACAGCATGTATTAAAATATATTAATTGAGTTCAGCAGTGCTGCTAGGCCTGAATATTTAGCATCTGTATCAACTACACCTCTGTGCTGCCTTAAAAAGTGAAAAAACCTAGAATTCATATGTTTTTGAACTGAGAAGCAGAAGTTGTATGTGTACTCCCTGTGAAGGTAATTGTTGCTATCGAGAGAAAGTTCAGTGTTTTGGGAAGTTAAAGTTTTTCATGCAAAAACAACTAAGAAACTTTGGATGAAAAGATTTCTCTGGTACTGCAACAGCAGAGTGGCATTCCTTCATCTGCAGAACCAGACTGCTGGAGTGCTGACTCAAACATTTTTTATTACAATGTGGAGAACTTATCAAAGCAAATTATGTATTTAGAAGAAAAACTTTGTGCCGTGTGAAATATTTTGATTTTATCTTAACTTTGGGAATTCTGAGACAGTGAATAGACAATTAAAAACAAACTATACAAAATAAATAACATGGTTTAGGATTCAGCTTAGTCATCCAATGGAAAGATTACATATTTTTAGTCAATGTTTAAATGTGTCTTTTCTATAGTTGAGGTGTGAAACAAAATGCACAATATCGAATCAATAATACATTGATCTATTGTACATAGATCTATTGCACATAGATCTATTGTACAATATTGCATTATTTCAAAAGCAACAATTGTTCTCTTCAACAATCAAACTTTTCAGAAAATGACATTTTTTCTGCTAAGGATAACATATTTGGTTACAATACGTTTTGAACCATTTTCACAAAATATTTATTAGTTCAACCACAGACAGATGGAACAAGTTTTAATGGAGTCAAACACAACAAGAAAACAAAATAAAACATTAATTTACTGCTGTTATGTACAGTAAAAACAAATAAATTATTTCAACATTAACTCCAGTTTTACAAATTTAATTTGATCCCAGGATAATTTTCAGTAAAAGTCAGAATGGTATGTTTTGTCACCTTGCAGTGTATTGCATTGCAGTGGCAGTGTTACCTCAAACTGAAATATGTAAAAAAAAAATTTAGAAATATTTTATTCTGATTACATGGGATTTTATGAATAAATGTAAAACAATTATTTTAGACAAAATCACCAGTGGCACCTTTGCTTTGTTTTCATATTTTTGTCTGTGTTGTAGTGGTGTGTTCATCTTTAATATCTGAAAATGTTAATCAAGAAACATTTGATCATATGGATTTGAGGTGTAGGAAAGTCATTTTAAAGAATCTGTCCTTCAACACTGTAAAACTGCAGGAGTTTAGCAGTCTGATTATGATCCAGTATCTATCCGTTCTGCAGCTCCAAGAAGGTCATGAGATCCAACTGCTCCAGTCCAGTTACAAAGCTGTGCAAGTCATGGAAGCCCTCGGATTAAAAAGGGCTCAGTTACACCAAACAGGGTTAACAAATGGCAGATGTTGTGAAATTCATTATTCTCTGTCACAACAGAGGAGCGACGGGGACCAGAAGACCATTTCCACATGAAAGCCAGGTCCCAACAGAACCATGAGAAATGGCTCTGCAGATGGGATTGAAGCTGGGATGCTTTAGCCTTTGAACATGCAACACAACTAAATTACAAATAGGCATAACAAAGGCTGGCGTTAAAGAGTTTATCTGCTCCACACATGGACTGTGTGAACCAAACAAACAAAATGGTGGTGTTTGGATGTGTATTGGGAAATTTCTTTCATTCAAAATTCTAATTGTTGGATATATTTAAGTCAAAGCTTTAGGCTTCTAGGTAAATCATTTCATCCCCAGAGCATGATGATAATGCCAACACTCAGTATTCATCTCCTTTAGGCAAAATGCTTATTTTGGTCTCTTTTGATCAGAGCACTTCCTTTAACATGTTTACTGAGTCCCTTATCTGACTTGTTGTAAACTGTAGAGGGAAATTACAGTCACTAAGTTTCAAAAATTCAACAATCATGCCACTCTCTCAATAAGGCCAGATTTGTGGAGTTCATGCCTAATAGCAGATTCTCCTGCCTGAGGATCTCTGCAACTCCTCCAAAGTAACTATGACCCGTATTGATATTTCTCAGATTATCAAATTTATCTGTGCAGCACATTTCGGCAACAAGGCATTTCAAAGTGCTTTACATCATAAAAACATCATACAGTCACCAATTGAGAAACCGGTACGCATCATTAGAGATTAATGCTCCTTATTTCACCTGTCAGTTTAGGTGGATGCCTGAGTCTTGTTAGGTTTACAGCTGTGCCATATTATATCCACTTTCAGATGACGTATAAAGCAGTACTCTGATATGTTCTTAGATTAGGATATTGTTTTATAACCTAACTCTACTTTATGCATCTTCATAACTTTCTCACTGACCTGTCCTCTGCATTCCTTGGTCTTTATGATGGTATTTGTTCACTAACGGTCTCTATTAAACCTCTGAGGTCTTCACAGAATGGATGTATTTCTACTGATAAGACCCAAGGGATTAAGTACGAGTAAGTGACCCTGATTTTTATTTAGGGCTGTAAACCAAAATGTTTCAGATTTTTGCTAAAACGATACTTTTCCAAGGTACTGTATTGACCTCACACTAACTTATTTTAAGTCTTGTCTTTCTGTGTCTTCTCTTTCACTTTATGGCTTGGACATTGTCACAGTTCTTTGCATATCTTTTCAGCCTTTTTAAAGTAAAAAGCTACTCTGCTGCATAATTACACCAGTCCGTGACAAATGGACATTAATAACTTCTGTCCTTTTAAATTGATGTGAGAACGTGGCATGGAGTCTAGCCACAGAAGAAGATTCTCTGCAGCTGAAATTGTCAGAGCGCCGCTCAGATGTGACAGATGAAATGTTTGGGGTCATTACAACTGTCAGCACAGAAGGGGTTTGAAGATGTAACCAACCGTCACGAGTAAGCCAGACACCAACATCAAAGAGGAGAAGCCAATCATTCTGCCTCAGTGTTTTTCTCCTGCCTGCCATTCTGTCATGCCAACATCTTTGAGCATCACTCACTCATCCCCGTCAAAGCTCTGGGCGTGCGTGACGACTCTATTTTTATCTGCGATCAGAAACATTTCATGTCGGTGGGCTGGATCGCTGTTTTTTTGTCACAGCTTGCTGCTGACTCTGCAGCGCGGCGGTCCGGTCTTCTGATAACCAACGAAGCGATGCTACTGAAGGTCTGGTATGATTTTTGGGCGGTAACAGCCAACCTTGTTTTATACCCTAACCCTCTGCAATGCCTGCAAAAACGGTTGTTGGTTGTTATACCCCAAAATACTCTAAACTGGACCCCTGTGGACAAATAAATATAGCAGAAGACAGAAAAATCTCAAATCAGCACTACAGACGTGGCCCAACCCAACTTTAGCTATTTGAAGCTCCTCATTGCGTTCCTATTAGCATGTGCCTTTTCCAATTTTATCCGCAGTGTTCTCTGATCCAGTTGCTCTAATGTATATTTCACTGAGCTTTCTTAATGTTTTTGTAGTTTAATGTCACTCTCTGCCTTGGAGTGCTTGATGTATTATTCTGCTTTGAAAACTTCATTGTAATGGGGATTTTATTTTATTTTTTAAAGAAAGCTGTTTTGATGTGTAACTCTTCTGGGGACGATTGCAGGAAGTTGACTTTTTCTATGTTTAAGGAGCATATATCCAAAAAAATGCATACACGTGCCCTAAAATCCACAGTGTGCATGCATGACAGCATAAAACAGGACAAGCAAGGTGGCAGGAAAAGCAGGTAGCGGTTGGGGTAGGGGGCCTTATTTCGATCTGAGTCTTTATTCTCTGCAAGCCTCTGAAGACAGTGGTCCTGGGGTGCAAAAAGTATGCAGGGGAGGTGCGTTCAAAGCTTGCAAGCTTGGTGATGATCCTCTGTCAGATCCTAAGCTGTTTGAAAAGTTCATATAAACCAAAAGACAGCAGCTGGGAAATGGTCTTTGCAAACCCAAAGAGAGTTTATCGTCTCGACACAGGGAGAGGCACTGTTTGAGGTGGAAACACGCTGCCTGTAATCTCATTCTACTTCAGAGCTTTATCACGGACCTCTACCTCCTCAAAGGAGATGGATAGACCAGCATGGTTCTTATAAATAAGGCATCTCAGAACATGTGTTTTTATTGTGCTTTAAGCCTAAAGCGCTGCCGAAACATAGCAACTGAGCAGACTAATGACTTAATATGTATGAAATATAAACGCTTTACACTGGATATCTAACTAACAAAACATTATAAAGCTGGAAAATAAACATAAAGATATTCTAATTCTGTTGTTTTCTATGCCGCAAGAACTATATGGTAATTTTATGCTAGCTCTATGCTTAAGAAAAGGAGGTATCCTGAAGTCAGGAGTAGTCTGTGTCACTTTTTTACATATCAGCTGCAGCCTCCATTTTCTTTACCGACTTCATGAATGGAGGATGATGGAGGGGCAGGAGCCTACAGGGTGTGAAGCCCCTGTACAGCCTGAACAGGTGGCCGGTACATACCATATCGAAAACTTGTGCCAGCGCTGCTTTGCTCTACAAAAAGCATATCTGAAGGTGGTATTCTAATTGTGTGGTTGACTTTATTATTGTTCCTTGGTCTTCATGATGCTGTTTGTTCAATAATATTTTCCTGCAAACGTCAAAGGCCTCCACAGGTGAGCTGGATTTACACTGAGGTTAAATTAAACACAAAAACTTTTGAAGGCAACTGGTCAGACTGAATTTAATTTGGGGGTATTAGGGTAAAGAGTGCTGAGTACACATTCCACAGTTAATATACACCGTGTTCCAAATTATTATGCAAATTGGATTTAAGTGTCATAAAGATCAAATTTTTTGTTGTGCTATTAAATTTATAGATGGTATTGTGTGTCAGGGTTCTTTGAATCACTATAATTAATTTCAGAGAGATGGGTTTGTTAGTTTGTCTGGTGAGCTCAATTAAAAGAAATCTACTTAAGAAGGATGTTCCACATTATTAAGCAGACCACAGGTTTCAAGCAATATGGGAAAGAAAAATGATCTCTGTTGACGAAAATCATCAGATAGTGTAGTGCCGTATGACAACACATGAAAACATTAGATATTTAACAAAAACTAAAATGTTATCGTACTGAGAAGAGATTTGTGGCTGATTCAGAACAAAGATGGGTTTGTACAGATAAAGGCATAATGAGGAAGGTTTCTGTTACACAAATTCATCGGATTAAGAGAGCAGCTGTTAAAATGCCCTTACAAAGCAGCAAACAGTTATTTGAAGCTGCTGGTGCCTCTGGAACCTCAAGGTGGAGGATCCTCCAGAGGCTTGCGGTGCATGAACCTACTATTCGGCCCCTAACCAGAGCTCACAAGCAGAAACGGTCGCAGTGGGCCCAGCCATACATGAAGATTAATTTTCAAACAGACTTGTTCACTGATGACTGCTGTGCAACCCTGGATGGTCCAGATGGACGCAG